>JAVJIF010009035.1:0-134302 GCA_038442645.1 Agave tequilana | reverse complement strand
CCCCCCCCCCCCCCCCCCCCAAATGATAGATTTAGTGTGGAGATTAAACAAAACTAGTTTTTTTCTTCAAAGCCCGCATAAATTTTTTAAAAAGCATATGTATAGAGTATTTTATAGATGAGTGGGGCATATATACAAAGAGGATTCAACTTACAACATGCATCTTGTTGCGGTTAGAAGTTAGCTTGCTGTTTTAATTTGATTTTCTAGAAATTCGGTTCTATAAAGAGGTGATAGGGCTAATAATCACACTTTAGCCAATCTAAATTAGGATACATTCTTAAATATGTTTTTTTTGGGGGATATTTTTGGTGGGACATGTATGACTCTTCACCCAGTTCAGGTCGACTCTACTTGCAATTCCCCCCCCCCCCCCCAACCCCCCACCCCCCCCCCCCCCCCCCAACAAACGAAAAACAGAAGGAATTAAAAATCCACCCAACCCCCAAAATGAGTTGTCAGGAGATATACTGTACCACACCTCTTAGTTACTGATTCATCTTGAATTCCTATTTGAATCCGAATGATTAATTTGAAAGGTTTCTCTAGTCCTGAACCTCATCTTTGCATGTGTATTCTATGACATCCAACTGCTTCTCTTATTATGTACCAGTTCATCAGGTCACTAGTTTACAATATAAATATATTTGAACTCAATAATTCAATTTAGATTATTCTTATTCAAATATATGTTAATAGTGAAGAAGAAGCTTTCCTCTTAACTGAAGCTTCATAGATACGCTATTTGAATTTGCCAAGTCCTATTTTGATCCTTCTGAATGAGTAATTTGAAAGGTTTCTCAGTCCTGAAACTCATCTTTGCATGTATATTCTATGACACCCAACTGCTTCTCTTCATATGTACCACTTCCACATGTCACTAGTTTAGAGTATAAATATATTGGAACTCAATAATTCAATCTAGATTGTTCTTATTAAAATATATGTTAATAGTGAAGATGAAGTTTTCCCCTTAACTGAAGCTTCATAGATATATATGCATATTGAATTTCAGATTGTGCATAACGAAAGCAAGAGACAACTTTGATGTGCCAACTATCCCTCTCCCTTTGATTCTATTAGGTTTGCTACTAAGTTGAAATAGGTTGAGTGTTGGGACTTACCATTTATGGCATTAACCTCCAGGACTCTTCAGGTAGATATTAAAAAGTGGTCTGCAGCACCTTCTGACTTTTTTGTAACAATTGGTGCAGTCAAAGCCAGTCGTGTAAATTTATACTGGTATCATTGTAAGCTATATAACAGTGAAGGAAGATGATCTGTCAAAAAGTGCACTTATGGACATCTTTCTCTCTAGTGGTTATGCTTATGCACTTGGACAATCACACTTATAGTTATTCTCCCCTTCAAAAAAAAAAAAAAATAGTTATCTCCTTGAGGATGGAAAATAGAGTAGAAAATGTGCAAGCCTTTACTGTTGAAAGAGAAACCTATAACTTACCACTATATTTTCAGCAAGAAATTCTCAATCCAGACATTAGGCCCAACTTGTTGGTGTCTCAAATATCCGACAATTGCTAAACCGGGCATTATTCATTCTAGCTATGCAGTTAGGGCCTATTTGGATGCTTGGAATGCAAATTGTGAACCTGACAAGGAGCAGAAAATGAGATTTGAATTGAGAGATTTTGTGTTTGTTTGAATGGATTTCAGAGGGGTGGATTTGGGGTATTGGCGTGTTTAGAGAAAATCAAAATGGTTTGGAAACCATAACAACTTAGAATCTGATGTAGCATTCTAGGATCCACACCATGAGAGAATTATTTTTCTTTCCTCTTGTTTGGTTACAGGGAAAGAGAAATGAGAAAACTCGGCAGTGACATCACCACCCACATCATCTCTCTCTCTCTCTCTCTCTCTCTCTCTCTCTCTCTCTCTCTCTCTCTTCCCCCCCTCCTCCCCATTTTTATATTTTTGAAAAACCCCACTCTACTTCTTTCAACCCAATTTAGACTCGGAGAGGTAATTTGATATTTTATTTTTTCTGAATTGGTCATACTTTTTGAAAAATTGTTCTTGTTGGGGCCCCATAGTTTTTTACAACCAAACAAAAGAAAAAATTGAAATGTATAGTGTTTTAGGCCCCACACCTAATTCCATATTTTTGTCTTTGTTCCTTTGAACCAAACACGTCCTTAGTGGAAATGTATTCTCAACCCACTGTCAATCTTTAGATTTGAAACAAAATATCAAATCACCACCCACACAATCTCTCTCTCTCAGAGCTTCATTTTTTATATTTGAAAAAAAAAAAACTACTCTACTTCTTCAACCCAATTTAGACTCGGAGAGGTAATTTGATATTTTATTTTTTTTCTGAATTGGTCACTATTTTTGAAAATTATTCTTGTTGGGGCCTCATAACCTTTTCTTTACAACCAAACAAAAGAAAGAAAAATATGGAATTTATAGTGTTTTAGGCCCCACGCCAAATTCCATATTTTGTCTTTTCCTTTAAACTTAACTGGTCCTTAGAGGAAATGTATTCTCACCCTACTGTTAATCTTTAGATTTAGAGAGAAATTTAGCGGGCAAGAAGTTGGAAAGAGCTCTAACGTGTTTGTTTGGATGGATTTTGGTGGGATGAATTTGGGATTAGAGAAAAGGACTACTTGGATGGGTGAGGAAGGAGAAAGGTAAATGATGAGGGGAAGGGAAAAAGAGATTGTGACGTTAACGCGGGGGGGGGGGGGGGGGGGGGGGGGGGGGGAGGGAGAGAGAGAGAGAGAGAGAGAGAGAGAGAGAGAGAGAGAGAGAGAGAGAGAGAGAATGAGTGTAACACAAAGAGAGATTGGGAGATTGGGGCCTGCCAAAAAAATTCCAACTCATTTCCCCCGTAAATCTAAGGATTTGCATTTCCACTAAGGGCGTGTTTGATTCAAAAAGGCAAAATATAGAATTAGGTATGGGGCCCAAACAACGTGTCATATTCTTTCTTTCTTTTGTTCGGTTACAAGGAGAAGGTTGTGGGGACCCCCACAACAATAATTCTCGAAAGTGAATATAGAAAACATAGAAAGCCGAACCCTTTGTTTGAGTCCAAAATTGAGTTGGAAAAAAGAGCAACAGGAGCTTTTAAAAATAAAAGAAGAAGTGAGTGGAGAGGGAGATAATCTCATCACGCACTTTTCTTATTTCTCTTTCTATACAACCAAACAAAAGGGTAGAAAATGCAATTCTCTTTTGGTGTGGCTTCTACAGTGCCACGTCAGATACTAAGCCTATTCCATGGACTCACATTCATTTCTCAATTTGGTTTTTTCCAAATAAAACATGGCCAAAGACAAAGGAAAAAGAAACGATATTCCCTAAATGCTTTTCTTCTCTGAATGTGGACCTGATTGGAATTCCATTTTCTGCACAATTCTTAACAACCAAAACAACCCCTTTAGCTAATTCATGAAAAATCCTCAAGTGATTTCTACAACAATTTGCATGCTTGGATCCACCAAGAAAGGTTGCTTTTATAGTTTATAAACTCAGTTTCTTTTTGGACCTTAAGAAAATCCTTCAAGCTGCTTAGATGTTACATGCAGCTTGTTGGTGTCTCAGATGCTCGAAAATTTCTAAACCAAGCATAACAACAACAACAACAGCAACAACTAAGCCATTTGTCCCAAGTATTTGGGGTAGGCTACATGAACCAAAAGAGAATTACGCCGGATCGGGCACATGATCAGCTTTCTCCACTCATTCCTATCGAGCAATATGCCTTTACTAAGACCTTTAGCCTCTATATCTTGTTGTATTACCTCCATCCATGTTATCTTCGGTCTCCCCTGCGCTCTTTTGACTTGCCCTAATTTGATCAGCTTTCTAAACCAAGCATCATTTATTCTATTCATGCAGTAATCTAATTCATAAAAAGCCCTCAAGTGATTTCTCAGCAATTTGTATACTTTGGTCTAGCAAGAAAGGTTGCTTACAACTATATAACTTATTTTCTTTTCTCAAGAAAGTTATAACTCAATTTCTTTTGGACCTTGGAAGAAGAAGAAAAAGTCATTGCCTCAGCATTACAGCAATAATGCCCTCTACATTAGTGCAAGCATTGCCTCGGCATTATGAAATATGGGTTAACTGCATGGCACCACCTTATCTTGAGCTTGGGATGATATGCAATGTTATTTGAAACATCCTGCATTGCTTTATAAAAATTTAATACTTTTCTTTTGACATCCTTTGAGAAAATCGTGTTGATTTATAGTATTCCAATCTTTTTAACACCTAAAATAATAGGCATTTCAAGTTCCCCTACTGATACCTGCATGCTTGTGGTTATCATATCTTATTTGCTATTTATTTATTTGCTACTATTGCTAGAATTTTTTTGAGTTCACCCTACTTACATCTAGTCACTGTCTTCAGCAGTTTTGCCTTCTTTTACTGATGAAGATAATGGCAAATAATTTTTTTCTTGTGTCTTTAATGGTTATCCATTAGAAGCCTAAATAAATAACATATATGAAATTTTAAAGACTGTCTAAAGGTTATTAGTATAAAGTTAAATTCATTCAGATGGCCAGTAACATTACAGAGTGGTTTATACATGATTGAACAGTTGCTGAAAGACATCCATCTATAAAAACCAGCACTGTGCAAAGCTTAATAGTATAATGTTAGATATATTCAGATAATGGTTTAAAATCTTGGTATCGGCATCGGCCAATAGTTTTTAGTATCAATATCGGTTATATTCGATTGTCAATATTGCTAATATCAGCAATATCGGCCCCAGGGCTGAAATTGCACCGGGCACCTCAAAGCCCGATAGGATATTCTCGATATATATTGGAATCCGCCGATATTTGAAACCATGCTTCATCTTCTCAATAATACTCTAGAATAACATTTATGATTAGACGCCTGCCCCAACATCCATCCATAAAGAGCATGTCCCAAGTCAATTACTTTCGTATCCTTATTCGTCTTAGAAACTTATGTTACTTAAAAATGTGATTCCTCCCATGAGGTCATAAAGTTTTCTAGGTATCTTCACAATTTGCTTAATGCATTTTTTTCACTAGGCTGGTTATTTTTGTATTACTCTCTAATTATGCACCTTTGATCCACTTCCTTAGTTGACAATTTCGATGAAGAGAAGGTGAAAAAGAAAAAAAAATTCATGCATCTTTTATAGTAACTACAAGCGCTATCTAAATTATATGCAAAATGTTTAAGTCAGTTTCAAATGTTAAATATTCTGTCCAAATTACCAATAATACTCTAGAGCAGTTTCCTATGGTCTTCTCTATTTGTTTATGTATAGTTCTCACTTTGGTGGTTCTTTTGTCTTTATCTGTGCAACTGTTACTTTCTCTTTCAATTTTCCCCTAATGAAGAGAAATTAAAGAAACTTTTACATGCATCTTATACAATTATCCCCAAGAATCTCTGTCAAAAAAAGCATATGCGGGAAAAAAAAAAAAAAAAAAGAGCATACGCAAAAATTTAAATTAGCTTCAAATGCTAGTAATCTGTTTCTGTAACTATCAGCAAAAAAATGTGTGACGAAAAGTGTTAGAGTGCAATTGTGTAAAAAGTAGGGTCTAAAATGGAAATTATAATTTTAATGTTTACATTAAGTATTTATCAGGCATGAATTTTGTTGTAAGGAGGCCTTGCAGTTTAATTTTGGAAAACTGCAGCCGTGTCATGCACCCTGTCCAAATGCTTATATATTGTTTGGGCGTGACAACTTCAAGTGGCCCAAAATACTCTAGATATATGGATATGTAAACTTGATGTATGACATAGTTGATGTAAACCACCTGGATCGCAATCACCTTCAAATCGAGACCAAAATTTAAATTGAGAAAAAGATAGGATTTGGGTTTCCACCCCTTACGCGGGCTTCTCACCCAAAACTCGAGAGCAAAAGAGACTCAAGAATTACCAAATAATTTGTGGAAGTTTTTTTATCATTCCTTAATTCATTTCAATAGTTTTAGGGGCCTTATATAGGCTTTACAAAAGAGGAGTACTGGGAAATAACCGATGTGGTACTAAATGCCCACAAAGGAACACAAATAAGGCTAAAACACCTACTACAAATAAAGCTGAAATAAGATACTAAATCTCCCGAATAAGCTAGGGCATAAAAAGAAAGAACTGCGTGATGTCCTCATCAATTCCCTCGGGGTGGGAGGAACTCGACCCTGTCGAATGAGGACTCTCCTCACGAAGATCTCAATCGGGCCAAGGTGGTGGTCGTGGCAGCAGCATGAGAACATCATGTCGAGACCATGGTGGCGGAGGAGGAGCTGGTCTCCATGACAGACCGGTGGTGGAAGATAGCAGCACGATCAAGGAACATGGAGTAGAGTGAGGTGCATCATCCTGGCTGAAAACGGAGTCGATACCAGGATCCCACGGGCTATCCAACTCGTAAGCAATCACCCTGTTATCAACTGTAAATTCCTGCAAAATACTATATGGGTATGCAGCAAATTTGTAGGGTGTATTGCAAATTGCTATCAGCCTAGTGATATCATCAATATGTGCAACAGGCAGATGCAATGCATTAGGTATTCTAAGCATAACTCCTAACGATGGGAGAATGAGAGATATGATATGCCTAGAAGGACACACACCTAAAGATGGAGGTACAGAGGACTCGGGCACAAACTCTAAACAACCCGAAAAAGAAGTGTTAAAACCATTTGTTGGACCTTGGCAAGAAATTCAGGTGACTCCCTAAAAGATGAATTGATAGGAATCACCATAAAACTAGATTCAACACAAAGAGACTCGACTAGCTGATTAGGCACAGTGGGTATGTTAGGCTCAACTGTCTCGTCCACGTCATTATTGGCACTATCAGAAGACTTATGAATTTCACCAATAATTTGTGTGACAGAATCAACTGCCATGTCTTCAATTATATTAACAATTTTAGAAGAAACTTGGTCATCCTTAACAGGCTTCGATTCGTCAACTTCATCAGTGGACACAGTTCTAATAGGTTGACTCTCCGAGGGGCACTGATAGTGATAATGTCCATAGCCCTTACAGTTAGAACATTTGACCTTGGCATTGATTAGCGTTTTGAAAGTCTCATCTAATTTTAAGGCCACATCAAAGGCATCTTCAACGGTGTCTAGGTCATAGGGTCAGTAATCATAGCATGTTTTATTTTAGGTCGTAAACCCCAAATAAACCTAGTTAGAGTCTCAGAAGGGTGCTCTCTCACTTCACTACGAAGGGTTAAGTCCTTAAATATGGTAATGTACTCATGAACGGACATATGACCCTGATGGAGATTGTGTAGCTGGTCTAAGGGGGAGTCCCTATCATGCTGATTAGTCATGATGACTCAAGCAAGCAAGCAGATGCAATGGAGAGCCCTAAAGTCGGTTAAACTAAATGCATGCACTAAACAAAAAATTTCCTAAAGTTTAGGCTCAAAAAATTGCATTCCTAAAATGATGCAAAGATGCAACCACTAGATCGAAGCAAATAGCATTTCTACCAACAAATTATAGCAATCCGTATAGTAGTTGCAAGTAATAAACAGTTAATGAACTAGGTCAAGTTGTGATATCACCTGAGGTGGAGTCGTTCACGCCTGGGAAGGTGACCGTAGCTCAAACCTGAATGAGACTGCTGTAGGCGCGTAGTACTAGTCGTCACGAATCCACTGCCTCAAAAACGGCTCAATTCGGACTTGAAACGAGCCCTGAACGGCCTCTGGAAGATCTGGTCTGTGTCTGAACTGAACTGAACTGAACCAGACTTGAATCAGACCCGGTTCAGGGCTTGGCTTGGACCGGACTTGAGTCAGGTTGGATCCAAACTTGGGCAGTCGGGCTGGGTTGAGTCAAGCGGGACAGGGCCGAGTCGGGCTGAGTTGAGTCGGGCTGGGCCGAGTCGGACAGGGTTGAGTCGGGCTGGGCTTTAAAATCAAACCCAACAGCACCCAGGCCCTTCTACCCTCTTCGCGGTCGTTCGCTAGGGCAAGGAAGCGGCGGCGAAGCTCGGCAGCGGACGGCGACGCAGGCGGTGGAGATGGCCGGCGAAGCTTTCTGAGCTCTCCGATGAGGACGATGGTGGCACCGGAAGGCGGAAGTGAAGGCGGTGAGTGGGAAACAGGCGAGGATCTCCGACGAAGGTACTGGATCCGCTCGGATCTGCCCTAATCAGCGTCGGCGATGAGATCTGGGGCGACGACGGCTCTGTTGAGGGTCCAACGACGATGGCAAACAGCCGGAGAGGGCTCGACGACGACTGGATCTGCTGAGAGAGCTCGGGCGACGACGACGGGGGGCGGGGATCGCCGGCGATGAGATCTGGGGTGACGTCGGCTCTGTCGAGCGTGGCAGAGGAAGAGGACGGCGACTGAGATCGGCGGCGGAGGCTCACCCACAGTCGATGGTTGACGAAGTTGAGGGCGATGGCGGTGCTCTGGCTGTGGTGGTGGCGGGTATTGATGGCGGCGGGGGCAGTGGTGTCGGCTTCGTCGGTGGCAGAGGATTGCGGTGGTGGCGACAGAGATTGACGACGAGGACGACGAGCGGCGGCGGTGGATCTTGTTGCAGATGAGGATGGGGATGATGAACAGTAGGATCTGGGAATTAACGGGGATTTTCGAAGAGAATTTTTTTTTTTTTTCACTGTAATTTTTTCTTTTTCTTTTTCTTTTTTTTTTTGCAACAGTGTAAATTTTTTTTTTTGTTTGTTTTTTTTTTTTTGTTTTTTTTTTTTTGGAATGGATCTGGAATAGATCTAGGTTTTTTTTGGAATATAGATCTAGGGTTTTGGAAACTGGAAGAAAAAATTAGAAAAGACAATATTTGAAGGGGATTGAAAACCGGTGCTCTGATACCAAAATGATGTAAAACCACCTGGATCGCAATCACCTTCAAATCGAGACCAAAATTTAAATTGAGAAAAAGATAGGATTTGGGTTTCCACCCCTTACGCGGGCTTCTCACCCAAAACTCGAGAGCAAAAGAGACTCAAGAATTACCAAATAATTTGTGGAAGTTTTTTTATCATTCCTAATTCATTTCAATAGTTTTAGGGGCCTTATATAGGCTTTACAAAAGAGGAGTACTGGGAAATAACCGATGTGGTACTAAATGCCCACAAAGGAACACAAATAAGGCTAAAACACCTACTACAAATAAAGCTGAAATAAGATACTAAATCTCCCGAATAAGCTAGGGCATAAAAAGAAAGAACTGCGTGATGTCCTCATCAATAGTCCACAGAGGAATCGTCTTTGATCAATTATTTAACTTAAACCATTAATACTCCTTCAAGGTTTCACCTGTGAGACGTCAATATTCTTGGTTCTCCTATGATCTTCACTATTTACTTTCTCTATCAATTTCACTAGTGTGGTTCCTTACATATTTGTCATCTAGCTAAGCAAACTGAAGTTAGTGACCAACTTTTCTATATACAAAGTGAAGGTTAAAGGAAAGGGTTTTCATGCATTCATCATGTTTATCACCTAGAATTTCCATAATGACGTGTATATGAAAATTTAACGACCCTTTATTGTAAGGTTCCAGTTTTCTCCTATGAATTAAAACCTTTATTTTCTGTGGCCCAGGTTTACAATAACTCTTCTCTTAGAAGAAGCATGCTTGGCGCTAAGTCCAATCCTTCTTTGATTTATCATCTACTTGAATTTTCTTTGTACCTTAGATGTTACTATATCAGTGAATATTTGAAATGATTTCAAGTAATTTAGTAAATTAAAACCATTTAAAATTTATCTTTACTCTAGAGGCTACATTTTTTCAATCATTCCTAGGCACTGCATGCATCCTTCGCTGAATGATTTAAAGCAATTTAGTGAACCAGAACAACTTAAGTTTTATCTATATGGCACAATTAAATTCCTGTTCAGTTCCAGGTTAATGTTACGGTGAAAAACTGAAGCATTCTTAGGCAATATGACACATTAGCTCCTTGCTGGGAGGACATGAAGAATGGTCTTTAAACACAATCAACCCAAACCTTTCAAATGGATACTGTATGGTTCTCATGGTATCTTTTAAGTTATAATGTGAAAGCAAGTATCATTAAGCCCAATTTTTAAAATACTTCTCCTTACAGTTAATTTGATGGCATAATAATTTAAAAATAAAAGTATCATGGGGTACTACTTAAGCCAATATGGCTTAATGTTATCTGAATATCTGAATAAAAGTATCATGGGGTACTACTTAAGCCAATACATATTATAAACTGTCATCCTTGTTTCTTATTCTTTCTTAACTTTCTGTGTGCTTAAATAAAAGGAAAATGTGCTCCTGTTCCAGGGAACTGTTGCTGCTGGGCTTACACAGTACAGAGCTTACTCTACAGATGAAGTAATTCTTTATCATCATTTTTTTCATTTTCATTTTTCTTGGATGGTTTCTTATCTTACAATTAATGTTCTCGTATCTTTTAGGTCATGGCATTGCTTCAGCAAGGGAATATGAATAGAACCACTGAGCCCACTAGAGTCAATGAAACCTCTTCACGGTCTCATGCCATTCTGCAGGTCTCTCTCTCTCTCTCTCTCTCTCTCTCTCTCTCTCACACACGCGCGCGCTTGCGTGCCCACACAGAATGTTACTGAAAAGAATTCTAAATTTCATGAAAACTTTTAAATGAATTCCGTACTTTATTGGTGAGAGGACACATTCATCACTATTGCAAGCACTGGCGGAGCAAGATGTTTTTCCAATGTGGGCGTATAATAAAAATTTCAAAATGTAATATGACAAGAGAGAAAAAAGGCAAAAAATAATATTACGCCACCAAGACTTGAACTAGTGACCTTCAATAACTTAGATTTATAAGTTACCACTTAAGTTAGAGCTCAAAAGTGTTTTCATGCTAGTAAAAATAATCTAAAAAGAAGAGATTGTATACAAAAAAGTTACAAACTGTATGTACTATTTTATTATTTTTTAAAATCCAGTACGGGCGTCCTCACACACTGGACTATATGTGGGTCCACCCCTGATTTCAAGCTTATCATGCATGTTATATTATTTGTTGATGTCACTAGTTGTGTTGTTGGCACTTCAAAATAATGTATCCTTGCATTTATGTATATGCACATGAATGTAAACATTGACATAAAGACATGTAACAGAGTCCACGCCAATCGTCTTATTCCTGTCTGTTTTTCCCCCTTATATTTCAGATAAATTCTATCATCTTTTTACAATTAGCTCGATCTTAACCCTTTTCCTCATATGTAGGTTGTTGCAGAATACCAAGTCAAAGACTCGCCTAACTTATTCACGCGTGTGGGGAAACTTTCTCTCATTGATCTAGCTGGTTCAGAGCGAGCTTTAGCGACAGATCAACGAACTCAAAGATCCGTAGAAGGTGCTAACATCAATCGCTCCCTCCTAGCATTGAGCAGTTGTATTAATGCTCTTGTGGAGGGTAAGAAGCATATCCCTTACCGCAACTCAAAGCTTACACAACTCCTCAAGGATTCACTAGGGGGCCCTTGTAACATAGTCATGATAGCCAACATCAGCCCAAGCAATCTGTCATTCAATGAGACACAAAACACTCTTCACTGGGCTGATCGAGCAAAGGAAATAAAAACTAAGGTTTGTCTTTATATCCTCTGATTGTAAGTTGACGATCACAGTTTTCTTCCATTGGAGGAATATATTTACGCTATGCATAGTCCCTAGAATTTTATGTTAGAAAATAAACATCATATTTGTGGCTGAAAAGTTAGAGCTGATTTAGATCTTTTGATCTCTTGAAGTATGCTAGCTAATAGTTTAATCTTCAATCAAGCAAAGCTGGGTAAAGTGGTGAATTTGACAAAGGAGACCAGGATTAATCCTAAAGAGGATAAATAACTTGTTTCTCCTTCCAAGTTATACTTTCCAAAGAAATTATAACAAACAGAATTTGTCATTTCAATTGTACACACAAGTAACATCGCAAAGTACTCTTAAAAGTTAAAAGTATATAGTCTGCTGCCTTGGCCTCCCGCTTTTTAGCCTCATAGTTATAGGAATATATTGGATATTAGGGTTTTCGAATCTTTTTTATTATATTTGAAATTCCTTTGAATTTATCAATTAAATCATAGAAAAATATAGTATGCGACCCTAGCTTGAAATGTAAGGTTGCTACACTCTAGTGATTGGTCCATGTAAGAGCCAAAAGGTCGGTGTTGACTAGTTGCCTCATGTTGGAAACAATCATTGAGATTTTTCTTTCATATTCTGATGAGGACATCACACCAGTTGCCAGTTATCTTTTCATATCTTAGCTTATTTTGAGATATTGTGTTTTGTCTATTTTGTTTTTAGCACCACATCGGTTGTATCCGAGAAGTTCACTTTGTAAAAGCCTATATAAAAAGGCTCAACTCAATAAATAAGTAGACAATGATTAAATAAAAACTTTTCTAGTTAAAATTCTTTTGAGAGTTCTCTTGAGTTTTGGGTGCGAAGCCCGTGGTGGGTGCGAAGCCCGCGTAAGGGGTGTGAAGCCCAAAGTTATCTAGTTCTTTCTCCAACTCTAATCTCTCTTTTCATTTTATTTCTTGTAAAACCTAGTTTTTTTTTTTTTTTGTATTCGAAGGTAATTATGATCCTGTATTACATCAATTTGGTATCAGAGTTTTGGTCCCAATCCCCTTCGAATTTCTTCTCTTCCCCAAATCCTAGATTTAGATCTATCTACTTTGCAAAAAAAAAATGATTACTGTTAGATCTAGATCTAGATCTATTTTGCAAAAAAAAAGAAAAAAGAGAAAACAGAAAAAACAGAAAAAAAGAAGGAAAAAACAGAAAAAAGAAAGAAAGAAAAAACAGAAAAAACAGAAAAAAAGAAAAAAGAAGGAAAAAAACAGAAAACAGAAAAAAGAAGAAAAAAGGAAAAATACCGATTACTGAACAGTAGTCGCTGATTATTGTGCACAGCGATTACTGTTCACGTGAATAGTAACCTCCCGGTTACTGTTCAATCCCCCCAAAGCCCAACACTCGTCTGTTCCGGAGCCAATTTCAGGCCCGTCTGGAGTCCGAATCGAGTTCTGTCTGAAACAGTGGGTTGGTAGCTGAGTCCTGGAGTTATTGGTAAAGTTTTTGCAGCTTTTTTTGAGCAAATCTGATCTCTTCAAGTCTCTGTTTGGAGCCAGTACTGTTCCTGTAACAGAAGAACGGTGTTTTGGGCCCTTTTTTCCATTCCGATTTGAGCCCAGTTCGAGGCATCTTTTTTGCATTTCATACTATTGCTATTTCAGGACTTTGTGGGTAAGTTATTCTCTACGGTGTGGGTATTTCTTTGAAGAGTTTTTATGGAATTTTTGCGTCTGGGCGTGAACGACTCACCCCTCAGGTGATAACCTAACTTGTCTGAATTGTTAACTGTTAAATTACTGCAACTACTATTTGGATTGTTATAATTTATTGGTTGAATGCTATTTGCTTCTATCTAGTAGTAGCATCACTATTTATCGCTTTTCATTATTTTTAGAGTGCATTTTCTTTGCATTTAAAACTTAAACTTTAGGATCTTTTTTGTTTACTTAATGCATGTATTTAGTTTACTTGACCTTAGGGTTCTCCACTGCATCTATTTGTTTACTTGAGCCAACATGAATAGTCAACATTATAGGGACTTTCACTTAGACCAGCTACACAATCTCCGTCAGGGTCATTTGTCCGTTCAAGATTACATTGCCATATTCAAGAACTTAACCCATCGTAGTGACGTGAGAGAGCACCCTTCTGAAACTGTAACTAGCTTTGTTTAGGGTTTACGGCCTAAAATAAAATCGTGCTATGATTACTGGTCTCTATGACTTAGACACTGTAGAATAGGCCTTTGATGTTGCATTAAGGTTGGACTTGACTTTCAAAACACTAGTCAATGCTAAGGTCAGGTATTCTAAATGTAAGGAATATGGGCATTATGATTATCAGTGCCGCTCGGAAAGTCAACATAATATGTTAGAACTATGCCCGCTGATGAAGTTGATGACTCAAAGGTTGTTGAGGATGTTCAAGTTCCTCCTAAGACTGTTAATATAATTAAAGACATAACAGTTGATTCCGACACACAGATTATTGATGAAATCTACATGTCTTCTGATGGTGCCAATGATGACGTGGATGAGATAGTTGAGCTTAATACACCCACTGTGTCTAATCAGCCATTCGAGTCTCCTTGTCTTGACCTAGTTTTATGGTTATTCCTATCAATTCATCTTTTAAAGAGTAACCTGAATTTCTTGCCAAGGTCCAACAGATGGTTTCTAATACTTCTTTTTTGGGTAGTTTAGAGTTTGTGGCCGAGTCTCGTGTACCTCCATCGTTAGATGTGTGTTCTTCTAGGCATGTCCATATCTCTCATTCGTCCATCGTTAGGAGTTATGCTTAGAACACCTACTGCTTTATATCTGCCTGTTACACATATTGATGATACCACTAGGCTGATAGTAATTTGTAATGACACCTACAGATTTGCTGCATACCCATATAGTATTTTGCAGGAATTTTTAGTTGATAATAAGGTGATGGTTACGAGTCACCTTGAGGTCACGAGAAAGTTATACGCTTGGCGTAAAGATTTCGATAGGACTCTGAAGAGGATTGCTTCCATTGCTTACGAGTTGGATAGTCCGTGGGATCCTAGTATCAGCTCCGTCTTCGGTAAGGATGATGCGCCTCGCTCTACACTCTGTGTCTTGATCGCGCTGCTATCTTCCACAGCCGATCCGTCATGGAGACCAGCTCCTCCTCCACCACTATGGTCTCGACATGATGTACCCATGCTGCTGCCACGACCACCACTTTGGCCCAACTGAGACACTTTGTAAGGACCCTCCCTCGACAGGGTCGAGTTTCTCCTACCCCTGGAGAAATGATAAGGACATCACACCAGTTGTCAGTTGTCTTTTTATGCCTTAACTTATTTTGAGATATTGTGTTTTGTCTATTTTGAAACCACATCGGTTATATCCGAGAAGTTTACTTTATAAAAGGCTATATAAAGAGGCTCAACTCAATGAATAAGTAGACAATGATTAAATAAAAAAATTTTTAGTTAAAACTCTCTTGAGAGTGCTCTTGAGTTTTGGGTGCGAAGCCCGTGGTGTAAGTGGTGTGAAGCCCGCGTAAGGGGTGCGAGGCCCGTGGTGTAAGTGGTGCGAAGCCCGCGTAAGGGGTGCAACCCAAAGTTATCTGGTTCTTTCTCTAACTCTAATCTTTCTTTTCATTTTATTTCTTGTAAAACCCTAATTTTTCTTTTTTTTTGTATTCGAAGGTGATTGAGATCCTGTATTATATCATATTCTCTTTATCTTCATCTTTAAAAAACCTTTCCTCAACCGTGGTCCTTAACCAAATCTCATGATCTCTTGCAATTTTCCACCATCACTCTCTCCCACCCCCTACCTAAGAGAAATTTAAGAATTCATGATTGTAGATAAACTTGGATCGAGGGACAATAAATTAGTCAACTTGATGAATGAAGTATAAATTTCATTTCCTCTTAGTATATTGTTCTAGAACTTTGGGGGTTACAATTTCTTATGTGGCTTACATTGAGTATGTGATGAGAGAACTTTTTTGAGGATTTTTTTCCATTTAAACAAAGGTGAGATGAGTGCAGACATAAAACATTCGAGTAGAGAGCTGTTTTGATTAGTTTGCATCTAGCTGAGGTAGGAATTACCAAATAACTATTAGAGTAGAGAACTCTTTTGGTGAATAGTTGCATAGAGCCTCTTGCTTTTGTAATAGAGTTAGATTTGTGTTAGGGTTAATTAAAAAAGAAGTAAAGAAATTGAAGAAAAGAAAAAGATAGAGGGTTGAACTTCTCTTCTCCCTATAAATATAGGCATATTATATAGTAAACATACATAGACGCATCTTACATTACTTATATCTTATTTCTTCCTTGATAGTCTTGGTGACCTGACAGAGAAAAATTAAAATGAACTATGCCTTTAAAAGCCACTGTGGTTGGCTCAGTGAAAGGGTGTCATGTGATGAATTTGTTTAAAAGAAAAAAAGAACTTGGGACATGATGTTTATAGACTTCAAGCCAAACCACTAAACTTTATTTTTGATAGCATCATTGATACTTGTTGACAAATTACTCATCTTTTCAGAAAACATGACCAAATTACTAAGCTTCAGAGTTCTTGTTTTCTATGCCAACCAAATGTAGTCTTTTATCGGAAGATAAAATGACAAAAGATGAGTTAACCTTAAGAGAAATAAACTATGGCATTTTTATAGAATGCTAAGTTGGATCAGAATATTTAAAAAGAAGTTTATAAGAAGTAGCACTCTATTTTTTTTTGCAATGTTCAGTTATATGGAGCTATCCATTCTTAGGCCACTATTTCAGGGAACATGCAAAAGGCGAAAATGTTGACTTTTTTTCACTTAGAAAGAGCTTAATAATTCATTAATTTGTCGTACAGAATGGGAATGCAAAGATTTGCATGATGATGTTTCAATAGACCAAAAAAAAAAATGTTACTTTTTATCACTTTGACAGAGCATGCTAATTTGCCATACATAATGAGTATGCAAAAATTTGCATGATGATATTTCAATAGACCAAAAAGAATGCACACTTGTAGGCCTTAGCCAGGTCACAATTTGGTGATATAATCGTATAGTTAGGTAAATTTGTTAAGGGGAATGGTGGTCAACCCGAGCATAATTTTTACTTAAGTACCAAAGTAGAAATGATGTGAAACGTGTATGCATATGAATCAGAAATCAGTGATAGAACAAAACTTCGCTGCGTTCCATCAACAAAACGATATTGGGTAGGAAAATAATTAAAACTAATAATGAGGCAGATGAATTTAACAAAATGTGCAAGTGCAGTTGTAGCGTTTATAATCTAAAATAAAAATGATGCAGCTACCAGTTACGATTGCATAACTTGTAGATGCAATATATAAATAGCAAACACATGATTCCAGATGCTTATAATCTCACTATATAGTGAATGCAAATATAATCGATAAAATAATAAAAATGAGTATCAACTCACGAGTAATTAGATAGTGTTAAAGAAAATTACTTACTGAGAATTACAGGAGATCTCAATGATCTGTAGAGGATGCTGATGCGTAGAGCTCATCGTCACGATCGTAACGGTTCAAAAACACCTGAATCGGGCTCTGGATGAGAGAGTTATGGTCCGAGAATGAATTCACGCTCTTAATGGGGCTGTTTCTGCAATGGATCCAATACTACTGTAGCAGTGGGTTGGGTGCTTCGCTTGCGAGTTTACAACTTAAACCTGACTGCCTTTCTTCCTTCTTGTGGGTTTGGGTCAGTTTGGATTACCATCTAAACCCAATTGATTTAACTCATGTGCTCCTCGTCAGCAGCAGATCACGAAGAGGCGAGGGAGGTTGGTTGTTGGTCAATGATGAGGAGAGGTTGGTAGTCGGCGGCGATGACGGAGGGGAGGTCAGCTTGCGGCTATAAGAGGTGGTTGAGATGGTGTGACGGGGAGGTATCAGTGACAACTTGCAGGGGAGAGGGACATGCTGGGTAGCGGGCGGAATGGGACAGAGGAGAAGGAAACCGGGGAGAGTTTGAGGAGTAGGAGGTAACGGTGATGAGATTATTGAAGAGGATGAAGAAGCGGATTATAGCGGTGATGGGTTTTCTTGGCTTAAGATTGACATGGTGGTGGATGGATTGTTGAGTGGGAGAGAGAGATTGAGAAAGAGAGATCAGAGAGAGGAAGGAGCAACAGAGAGAGAATGAGAATGAGAGAAATGACAAGAAAGAATTGGTGGCAGATAAGGGAGAAGAAAATATTAGGACTAGAGTTAGGGTTTGAGAAGTATTAGGAAACAAATCCCAAATAACTTGAGAGAACAAAATCTCACACACCATAATTTTTATTCAATAATTCTTTATTGATATTGTTGATACAATAAGGCCTTTATATAAGCTTTTACAAAAATTGAATCCAACTCAAACTCAAACTCCAAATTTAAATTGAATTACAATCCAAATTTTAGAAACTGAAAAATACCAAAATAAAGAAACTAAAAAACAAAATAAAGAAAGAGAAAAACATCCAAAACTATAATGCTTCTTCAACTTGAGCTGGGACTTCTTGGATCCGTCTCTTTTTCTTTTTCATCTTGACTAGATGACTGCATCATTTTCGGGTGGGAAAAGACTCGACTCCGTCGAATTAGATAGATTAGGTCTCCCATATTGCACTGGATCAGACTGCTGCAAATTACCTTGATCTAGCCATGAACCAACAATTGGTGCTTTTCATTTCTAACAGATTAAATACCTGTGAGTTCTACCAGATTTGGTGGTGATACTCACATCTTCTAAAATTTTATCAACTCTCTCTGATGTAATGGGATGAGTATTTGGGAGTGGACTAGTTGAGGGGCTCTCAGAAAATAACTTAGAAGTCTTATCAATCAATGAGTTATAATCAAAATCCTTGCAATCCATTAGATCATTAATATTAAAAGTACAACTAATGCTATAATTTCTAGGAAGATTTATAACATAAGTATTGCAGTTCAGTTTATTCAAGATCTTGAAGGGTCCAGCACTGAGGACAGCGGATATGCAACATCTGAACAGTTCCAGAAAGAAACTGTTTCGGATAAATCCGAACCATCACATTTGCCTACATTAAAAGTTTTAAATATTTTTCTATTGCCAATTCATAGAGTAGACTTCACATTGCTCCATTTATTTTTATCACTGATTTTTTGTATAGTTTATGCCAATGTTCAAAATAACGCGTTACGTAACGCGTTATAACGCGTTACGATAACTAACGCAAGGCAAACGTTAGGAAACAGACGCAAATAACCCAAAAACTCATAACCTGCGTTTTTTACCTGGTAACGTACGTTACGTTATTTTCGTAACGCATAGTAACGTACGTTACTATGCAAATCTTATTTTTATAAAACCCACCCACTCTATCCCTCTCAAACTCCACCCGAGCCCTCATTCTCGATCTAGGGCACAACAAAATCCCTCCCAAAAAAATCAGAAGACGAAGAAAGAAGAAGAGGAGAAATCCCCCGAACCCTTGTCGTCATCGGTGGTTCCCCGACGTCGGAGGATCCCTCACCGTCTTTCATCTTGTCCTCGGCGCCTTGAAGAAGAATAAATACATAAGAAAAAAGAAGACCTACCTGATTCCTCATCATCGCCGCTGATTCCTCGTCGTCGCTGATTCCTCGGTACCGTCTCAGGTCTCTCTCTCCCCTCCCGATCTCTCCCCCTATCACTCTTTTTGCTCTTTCCCCTTGATCACTCTCTTGCTTACTCTCTCTCCCGATCTCTCTGCTCTCTCCCCCCTCCCGTTCTCTCTCACTGCTCTCTTCCTCTGATCTCTCTCTGCTAGCAGAGAGATCAGAGGAAGAGAGCAGTGAGAGAGAACGGGAGGGGGGAGAGAGCAGAGAGAGATCAGGAGGGAGGAAGGAAGGGAGGGGGAGAGAGCAGAGAGAGATGGGGAGGGGGAGAGAGAGCACAGAGAGATTAGGTGAATTGCAGAGAGAGTGATAAGGTGAATAGGGGGAGCGTGATACATTTTAATTTATTTATTATGCTCTTAAATTCAATTCAGAGATAGAACAGAGAAATATCATGCTTGTTATGTTTTTTTTGCTAAATTATCATGTTTGTTAGTTGTTATAATTCAATTACCATGCTTGTTGGTTGTTAATTGTTATAATTTATGCTTGTTTGTGTTGATTGAATAGCATGGCTAAAAGTTTGGATCCCGCATATGTTATTATGATACTTGCTAAAATTTGTTGTGGGACTTGATAAATGTGTTATATATATTTTTAGATTTTTTATTCTATTTATTAAAATTTTTAAATATAGTATACATATATATATATATATTAAATAAATACTAAATCGCGTAACCTACGTTATGCGTTACGTTATAACTTATCTTAACATAACAAAGGAAAAACGTTATCGTTACGTTATCGTTATTTTGAACATTGGTTTATGCACATGTTTATGTGATGCAAATGTTCGTGCAGACTCGAATGCTTTATAGGGAGATGGTGTCGGCAGTAAAGAAGAAAGCGGTTTATGGACATGATATGCAGACTAGTGAGAGATAGAGAAGGAACAACAGTAATGAGAGGTGGAGAAGTTGGGGTTGGCAGCAAAGCCAAGGTAGATGTTTGTTTAGACTGTCTAGTCTTGAGCTTAAGGATAGTAGCTTAATCTGCTTACCCTCATGCTCAAATTGAAACATGTTGGATCGATCGTAAATGGTGACATTTTTTTCAAACAAGCATAGTCTACCTAGTATAACTTGACCCATACTCATGGTGATTACGTCACACTAAATCTTGTCTTTATAATGATTGAAACTGACTGGGACAAGACATCGCTGTTTGACCTCAAGTGTCGTGGCGTCAATTCATGACACGTTTGAGTATAATCTCTAATCCAAAATTTCACACAGCCTGGATGATATTGTATTGATACAACTTTCACTGTCCACAATCACCTTACAACTCTTATCTCTAATCTTAGTGAATGTGTGGAAGATTGCAGTTATTCTCCAATCGACTTTTTCTTCTGGTGGAGAGGGAACACACTTGACGATAGATAAATGGGAAGATGGCGTTGGCCTAATGCAGTTGAGACTAATGCCATCGCTTGATGACTCGTGTCAGTTTCAACAATGCCTGGGTGATAGGTGTACTCCTATAATCTGACTCAGTGGCTTCGGTGGATGTTTCATCTATTATGATGATCTTAACAAAACTAGGGCAATTTGCTGCTAAATGTCCATAACCTTGGCATTTGTTGCCTGATTATGAAACTAAGTTTGGAAAACTAGGGGCCTTCGCTTTTATTGTCCCGTTCAAGACTATTGCCCTTGATGTCATTCCTATTTGTAGGGGTTTGGGTACTAGACCTATTGGGTTGGGAAAATGAGAAAGGTTTAGACACTGAGACTTTATAATTGTGACTCTTGAAAGGGTGCTTGGTCCTAGCGGAATCTAAAATTTTGACTAACATACACTGCCTCTAACTCATGAACTCCTCTAACTAACAGTTCAGTTTGTAGGACATCTCTAAGGCCGGCTCTAAATTTAGAAAGAATCTGAGCTTCACCTTCCTTATGGAGGGTACTGCATCTAATGATGAATTCATCAAATTTCTCAATATACTCCTTTGCAGATTTGTTACCTTGAGTGTATTGATGCTAATTGTCCATGAGACAAACACTAAACGATGGTGACACATACTTTGTTTCTAACTCTTTTTTCATACCTATCCCATCTGTCAAATTGGTGGTCGATCTTGGGCTGTACGCCTGTTTTCTAGATTGGTCCAATATTGACTAGTTTGGTCAGACAATTTCATTGTAGCGTACTTAATTTTTTTGGACTCAATGAGTTCGTACCATGTGAAGTACCAATCTAGTTGGAGTGTCCAGTCTATGAAAAGTTGTGGGTCATGACGTCCCTCAAAATTGAGAACATCGATCTTGATGGTTTTCAGATATTGAGCATCGTGGTTGGATGAATTATCAATGTTTTGACGTCTGTTATTTCTCGGTGAGATTTGTTCACGTGTCGATTATACTTTGGTCAGTCTCTCTTCAAACGTCTGAAAGACATCTAATTTGGCATTTATCTCGGTGAACATTGCGGCAATTTATTGGGGTTCCATTGGGGTGGTGTGGGATTTGCTAGATTCTCCTAACAGATATGGGTGACCACTACGGGTGGGCTTGCACTACACAGGATGAAGAGATGTAAATCTAAATTAAATAATTTTTAAATGCAAGAAAGCAATAAATTTTCCTAGCAAATGTCTATATGACACAGATCTTATCCTAACCGTGCCCTAATACCAAAATTATGTGAAACGTGTATGCAAGTGAATCAGAAATCAGTGACAGAATAAAACTTCGTTATGTTGTACCACCAAACGATCTTGGATAGGAAAATATTAAAACTAATAATGAGACAAATGAATTTAACAAAATGTGCAAGTGCAGTTGTAACATTCGTAATCTAAAATAAAAATGATGCAGCTACTCACTTACGATAGCATAAGTTTGTAGATGCAATATATATAAATAGCAAATACAGTGTTACAGATGCTCACAATCTCACTATATAGTGAATGCAAATATAATTGATAAACTAATAGAGATAGATATCAACTCACGAGTAAATAGATCGTGTTAAAAAAATTACCTACTGAAAATCACATGGGATCTCATGACTTGTAGATGATGTCGATGCGTAGAGTTCGTCGTCACAATCGTAACGGTTCAAAAAATACCTAAATTGGGCTTCAGATGAGAAAGTTATGGTCTGAGAAGGAATTCACACTCTTAACAAGGTTTTTTCTGCAATGGATCCTATACTACTGTGGGTCGGGTGCTTCGCTTGTGGGTTTACAACTTAAACCCGACTGCCTTTCTTTCTTCTGATGGATTCGGGTCAGTTTGGATTACAATCTGAACCCGATTGATTTTACTCCTGTGCTCCTCGTCAACAACAGATCACGAAGAGGCGAGGGAAGTTGGCTGGTGATCGACGATGAGGAGAAAGGTTGGTAGTCGGCGGTGACGCCGGAGGGGAGGTGAGGTCGCGGCTGTAAGAGGTGGTTGAGACGGTGTGATGGGGAGGTATCGACGACAACTTGCAGGGGAGAGGGACGTGGTGGGTGGTGGCCGGGTTGGCACAGACGAGAAGGAGACTAGGGGAGATTGAGGAGTGGGAGGTAGCAACGGCGAGGTTGTTGAAGAGATGAAGAAGAGGACTTTAGCGGTGATGGGTTTTCTTGGCTTAAGGTTGAGATGGTAGTGGATGGGCGGTTGAGTGGGAACGAGAGATTGAGAAAGACATATCAAAGAGAGCAAGGAGCAATAGAGAGAGAACGAGAGGGAGGGGGGAGAGAGACAGACGACAGGGAAGAATTGGCGGCAGATGAGGGAGAAGGAATGATTAGGACTAGGGTTAGGATTTGAGAAATATTAGGAAACTATCCCAAATAATTTAAGAGAACAAAATTTCACACACTATAATTTTTTTTCAATAATTCTTCATTGATATTGTTGATACAATAGGGCCTTTATATAGGCTTTTATAGAAATTGAATCCAACTCAAACTCAAACGCTAAATTTAAATAGAATTACAATCCAAATTTTAAAAACTGGAAAATATCAAAATAAAGAAACTAAAAAAATAAAATAAACGAAGGAAAAAAATATCCAAAACTCTACTACTTTTTCAACTCGAAGTAGGACTTCTTGGACCCGTCTCTTAAGCTCTTTCATCTTGACTAGATGTCTGCATCAAGGAGGCTTACTTTTTAATTTATATAAGACAGTTGGGTTCATCCCATGGTCTAAATTATAGTGTCAAAGGTCTTTCGAGTTCTAACTAACTCTAGGATATGTATGTCTGTACACTTCAAGAATCATTTCCATAAATTTGGTCTAACAGGACAAGCTAGCAATGAAAAGCAGAAAGCAAGTCGTTTACACCTATGAGTGTATACTGAATCTTTGCTTTATTCTTAACACAAAACATATATGCATCTGTTACATACTCAGATTAGATGATTAAGATTTCAAATTTCAAATATTTTCTTATTACAAAGGCTTCTTATGATCTCGGTATTGTTCATTGCCTATGTCATTCATGTCTCAACAAAAACCGCAACCTGCATGCTGATTGAATAGAGATTAGAATTAAACATCTCAATAAATCTCTAATAGCTTTTTTTCATGCAGGCTGGCATATTGAATGAGGAAGCATCGTTGATACCTGCATCCGAAACTGACCAGGCCAAATTAGTCCTAGAGCTCCAAAAGGAGAACAGCGAGCTAAGGCAGCAGCTAATGCGCCAGCAACAGAGGCTTCTCACTCTTCAAGCTCAAACACTAGCCTCAAACTCCTCTCCGTGTCCCCCTGCTCCCTCTCCTTCTCCTCTCCTTTCTCCATCTCGCTCTGCTCCTCGAAAACCCAGGCGGTCTATCCTGTCTGGCAACTGCTTTGGTACTCCACCCTCGGGGCCAGGGTCAACAATGTAACTGCTGCAACAGTCAAAGCATTTGAAGCTGAGATCGAAGGCTGAAGAAGGACCATGCACTTCAGCTAATGCAAAAGGATGACTTCATTAGGGAGTTATTGGCAGGTAAGGAGAGTCGGAGAGTTGTTACAAGGGCTACAGTGAGCAAGGGTGAGAGAAGTGCGGCAGGAGGAGAATTAAAGAGCCCAAACCACCGGTTTGTATCACCGGTGCATGGAACAAAGAAAAGGACTTTTTGTGATATTGGCAGTGCGGCTGGAGGTAGCCCTTTGGTTGGTGCCGGGAATGGGAGGAGGACAAGGAGCCATGTTGCACCTGAGACTCCACCAGCTCCATCCATGTTGTTACAGGTATGAATGTCCCCTTTGTATTTTGAAGTTAGGCTTTTTTGCTTCAAACATAAATGCTATTTTCTATTGCAAATCTGTTCACTTTTCTCATCTTTCTTATTTGTCTATATAATATTTGAATTGTATGCCTTGATTACATGATCAATAAGATTCGTTGTCACATAGCGCAACTGGTTTTCTAGATTTAGTAATAGGTACCATCTCATCTTGTGTTTTATATTTATACTACGTTAACTTTTTTTCTTCGTTTTCTTTCAAGATTTTAGTATTCCTGGGACATAACCAAAATACTTAGTATTCCTGGGACATAACCAAAATACTTGTTTCCACCTGATGGCTATAACCAAAATACTGTAAGGATTCGGGATACCATCCAAAACAACTAGCCTATTAGGTGGTGTAGCCCAAATTCTTATAAACTCAAGATCATCCCCATGTCTAGCCGATGTGAGACTATTTGTTCGACCCAAATCCCAACAATCCCTCCTCGAACAAAGAGTCTTCTTGTAAGCTCATCTTCATACCTGGATGACATGCTCTACGAGATTCTCTTCACTACGTTTCAGCACACGCCTTACGTGAAGCACAACTTGCAGTTTAGCTTATTACTCCTCTTCACCGCATTTGCAGGCACGTCTTACGTGAATTAGGACTCTGCTATCAATCTCGAGAGCTCAACTAGCTTTACAGGGACTTTGTTTCGCCTTTTTGCGTCATGAAAATTGAGCAATTTTTATCCCCCCTCAGACAAAGAGTCCGGGCCTCCTCACTCCTCATCCGAAAAGATCATGTGCTCGATTGAGGTTACTCTTCTTCACTGCGTTCAATGCACCTTACATGAAGCGCCTTGAGCATGATCACCTCCCTTGAGAGCTCTTAATAGGGGCCCACTGCGCCTTCCGCTGCGCCCTGGGGATCGAACATCACCCACACACACGACTAAGTTCGGGGCATGACTTTGATACCATTTGTAAGGACTCGGGGCACCATCCCAAAAGACTAGCCTATTAGGTTGAGTAGCCTAAATATTTATAAACCCAAGACCATCCCCATGTCTAGCCGATGTGGGACTATTTGTTCGACTCAAATCCCAACAAATACTTGGCTACACAATCTGTTGAGGGTAGTTCTACATTTAGACCAAGACAAACTACCGTAGGGAATTTATTGAAACCATGGAATATGGTAAAGTAGCTTTGGTTTGGGAGACTACTACACCACTTTTGGGAGTCGCAATGGCTCTACTTTTGATATTCCTATCTATTATTTTGGACTTGGTTTCAACTACCAAAGTGCAAATAATTTTCAGGTGGACTAAGAAAATAAATCAAAATCTACATCCACGGAATATTTATCTACAAGTAGAAAATTGTATGTCTTATAAAGATTTTAGTTTAGTGTATTGGGTGAATCTCTGTGATACAAGACGACATGTCCGACACGTATGTCATGTATATTTTTAAGAATTTACTAAATGTTAGCATGTCGTGTCCATGTTAAACTTGCCGTGTCCGTGCAACATAGGGGTGAATCCAGTTTTTCTATTATTGAGAAGACATTCATTTGCAACCACTTGATGCATGGAGTGGAAGTTCCTATGATGCATTTACTTGCATACATGCTCACTGTGTGCTGGATAAAACAAACTAAATGGCCAGCAGAAACAACTGTGTTTTGATCAATTGATGTATTTGTGAACATCTCCTTTTCAATTATTGTTTGTTGCTAGGGTTGACAAGTCGTAGAACTTTGCTCGATTCTTGAGCTTCTCATCAAGCAAGAGCTGTGCTTCATGTCCAACTGCTGTTTCATGTGGAAGGAGGCATGATTTTATTCTGATTTCTCTGTTTTTGCTTGCTGCTTTATATATGTGAAAGTTCTGCTACTGGTGCAGCTTGCATATCAGTGTTTCTCCTTTGTGTTCTTGTTGGGGCCTCATGTTGCTAATTACATCTTCCAGCCAGGTTTCGCTCTCGGAGAACAGATTCTTGCCGACATTAATGGTGTGAGGACGGAGAAGACAGTAGGCAGTCAAACAACGCCAGGCATGCAAATTCATCTTCTTCTTTTTTCTTTATATTTTTTCCCCTCTCTCTATAATAGTTTGATGAAGAGGATTTGTATCAACTAGTTCAGTGTTTATGAGCAAGCAGCAGCGGTCTGTTGGTTCACAAAGATTCTTCATTTATATGAAGATATCAAATCATTATTGTGTTGAGGCTGTCATTGCAACCAATCAAGTTTGAGTAAAAATCCCTCCCATTATGGCTTGCTCAAAGTAAACCTTATGTTCTGTGTAAAGGATACAAATCATGGATTAAGATCCTGTCATCTGCACTTTAATTTAATTAGCGAACGCCATTGTAATTGTTCATTATTTTGCAAACGGTTGAGATCATTTCTGCCTGTAAAACAAAGACGAGTGCAATTCATGAAGATATGATGTCAATGACACCCAGATTGCATCAGGTTGGGCTCAAGGTTTTTAAGGCAAGCAAGCAAGTTATTGTGAAATGGGATTCTGTGGTATCGGGAGATTGTCTCTGTCCATTTTTTTATTTTCACAGTAGGTTTTTATCAATCATCAGCCATGTGTGGAATAGTGAGGAAACAATGAAATTAACATATTAATGGGTATTCTTGTGGCTTGTATTATTGTCTTATGGTTTTTTATTTTATGTAAGAAAGCTCATTTTATTTAAAGTGATTGACATTTTATGTATCTGAACATTTATTGTGGAAACTAATTAAAAGAAAGAAATGATTACTTGACCATTTTTTTTTTTCCTGTTTCCTCCCCCTTTCTATATTTTGTTAATCACTTAAAGAGTTCTATTTTTTACTTTTGATCTCTTTAGCTTGATAACCACTTCAACAACTGGAGAATGATATTATCTTATGTAAATTTGAGAAAACCTAACAAACACCATTATTATACATTTAATGGGGTGTGTTGTTTTTAAAATAAGAAATGGGTTGTTAGAAACTCTCATAAGTGGCATACATCAATTATTTGCTTATAAATGTAGCTAAAAGATAATTAAATCAATACCTATTTTGAAATTAGGTAATGAATCACACCCAACGACGACAACTAAGCCATTTGTCCCAAGTATTTGGGGTAGGCTACATGAATCAAAAGAGAATTACGCCGGATCGGGCACATTGATCAGCTTTCTCCACTCATTCCTATCGAGCAATATGCCTTCACTAAGATTTTTACCCTCTATATCTTGTCGTATTATCTCCATCCATATTTTCTTCAGTCTCCCTTGCGTATTATCTTGTCGTAATGAATCACACTCATAGGTCCTAATCCATTAATTCATCATAATTCAATGCCAAGTCATAGTCCATGTGGTTCAACTTATAAATGCACTTGTTCTATTATAAATTATCAATGCTATAGGGTTATTAAATCAGTTGAGCTCTCATTAGCTGATCTTTAAATTTAATTAGAGAATACCTTATATTTATTTGCTTTAGGTAATACAGGTATGAGTTCATTGGGGACTCTCTCTCTCTCTCTCTCTCTCTCTCTCTCTCTCTCTCTCTCTCTCTCATGGTTGTAGACCCAGGGTCCAATGCTTATTAGCCTCGTGGCTATTGATTTAGCATGCGAAAAGTAAAACAAAAATAAACTGGACTTAAGAAAATAATACATACACTTTACCTCTGGTGTATTGCGCACAGAATTTTTTTAAGATAAGATCTAATATTTATTCTGCTTTTGAGTCTATTTTGAGTCTAAATTAAAGGTATAGTTTAAAGAGCATGGTTAAATCAAAAGATAGTACCATCTCAGTATTTAAATTGAACTCTCGTTTAACTCCACATTAATCATTTTTTTTTTTAATATAGTAACTCTGTGACCTATTTTTAAGTTTCTTTTTTGTATTTGAAAACAAGACAGCCTCAGCAGTTAACTTGGAGTTCGTTGAAGACTTTGGTACTAGTATTGTTCTGATAAGTGTTCTAAAAGCCCTCATAATTAAAGGAAACAAAGGGGAGCTGAATCCCAAATGCCTACATTTTTTTCCAATACTATCTACTAAAATTAAATTTGATTTCACATATATAAATAGGCAAAATTTTGATTTTATTTTTATTTTTATTTTTATTTTCTAACTGGGAGAAGCAGCAGTGCCTGCACTTGCGTTACCAACTCACTAATGAGTTTCCACGCGAGATGTATCCTCTCAAATCTTGCAATCAGAGATTGAACGATTCAGTATCTTTTGGCCCTGTGCGCGTGCTCCAATCAACATAATCCATAAGCTTGGCTATAAGAAATTGTTTGGCAAAAAAAAGTGAAATTTGAATTCTGACATGATCATGATCAGAAAATTTTGAAAGAAAAAGCTTATCGTGCGTCTTGTCAGTCTGGTGTTTTTCTCTCTATTTGAAGAGAAAAATTGTAGCGCTGTGGAGAGTCAAATTTTTCAGTCCATTTTCTGCCAACCAAACACGTGCATTGCTAGTACAAAGCTCATAAATTCAGAAAAAATTGACACATTTCTGCTCATTTTCTCTAAAAACAAACAGATCCTAAATAGAGCTAACAAACAGGCCAAACAGAGGTAGCAAACCTTTCTCCTCTCATTTGCATGCTAAATAACTTAGCTAGCTACCTCATCTTTTGAAACCACAATCTGAATTTCTTTGCGTCATTATGCGGTCTAGTTCATTCAATTATTAAAACTAATTTATGTTTGCAACTAGAGATGTGCATCGGATGGTGCTATGTAGTTCTTGCTAAAAAATCAAAACCGCATCGCACTGAAGTCATCGTCGTCGCCGCACTATACCGAACCAAAGAGTTCGCTTTGATTTCGGTTTCAGACTGAGAGGAAGAGAGATTGAGAGGGAGAGGACGAGAGACACACTGAGATCTCGTCGTCATCCCCGAGCTGGAGTCGTCCTCATTGTCACCCCCGAATATCCGCGTCGAGCTCGACGGGGACCCGAGCTGGAGTCGTCCTCATTGTCATCCCCGAACATCCACGACGAGCTTGCCGCGTCCTCGTCGAGCTCGTCGTCGCTGCTCTCTTCTACTGCCCTTGCTCGTCGCTATTGGAGGGAGATGAGAGAGAGAGAGAGAGAGAGAGGGTTGGGATGTGGATTATTTAGAGGAGGGAGGAGGTTGGGCCTGGATTAAAAAAGAATGAGAAAGAAAAAGGAAAAGAGCAACGAGCCTAGACTTTGAACCAAGAGAAAAAGAAAGAAAAAGAAAACCAAGTTCGGTTTATCGGTGAACCGAATTAGGCAAAATTTCAAATCGCACCCGACCCAAATTTACCCTCAAACCGAACAGAACGGAACCACGGTTCAGTTGGTCTATTCGATTTATCCGAACCAATGCTCACCCTATTTGCAACGGCTACTCGTGCCCTTAGGGAATGTGAGAGCTTCAAAGGTATATTCGTCTTCACAATTACGGATCATATATCATCAACGGTGTGATCATCTACTGCATGCAATGGAAAATGATTAATCCCGATCTTCTTTTCTCCTAGAACGATGTAAGCCAAGAAAGCAACAAACGAGTCTCAATACAAGAGATTAATGATTTTGATAGAATGAGACACAGAAACAAGAAGAAACGTCCAAGTTACCTGTCAGTAATATCCAAGGTTCAAGGTCTACTTGGGCTAGGTCTGTTAAGGAAAATTTGCCACTCGAATTATACAGTCGGATCGTTCTAGATGGAAGAAGCTATGGGTTAGAAAGGAAACAATAATGTTTTCTTGTCCTACAAAAAAAAAAAAAAAAGTTCTTCCCACTCAGCGAATTATTGTGCTAAATTTCCTCGCCAAAATGGTTGAAAACAGGGAGAAATCTGACAGAACTTATTTGTTAATTTTTTTATTATTTTCTTTAAAGAGTTTTTTTTTTTTTGAATAAATTGACTAACGCACACACTAAAATTTGAAAAAAAAAAAAATTATAGAGCATTATAGCCCTTTATGAAAAGACTTAAATAACATTTTAGTTACTTAAAATTAATAGTTTTGTCTTTTGATTAATACACCTTCCCATTAATTAATTAATATAGTCATTAATTAACACACGCACTCTTTTTTCTTCAACACAATTAATCCCTTTCATTATTTATCTTTAGAAAAAATCCTAAAATAACCTATTAGTTGGCATTTTGTTTGACCGAATTGACAATCCAACAATCATTGACATGCTTATTTCTTATAGTTCCAAGCCCGAAATTCTCTCTCTCACATTTGTAGAACAAGAGAATCTCTCAATAAGTTTATAATGGCTAAAATATTACTGAAAGCATTATCAAAAGATCAACAACTGAGTCATTGGCACCTTGAAAGTGACAAAGCAATGTCAAAGTAAAAGCACATAATTTTTCTTTTTTTTTTCCCGAGAAAAAAAGATGGGGTCTCACATTGCAAATTTTTTTTGCATATACCCCCCAATGGTTAGAATCAAACCATTGGTGGGTTGTTTGCAATTTTTTTGCAAACGCCCCCAAACAGGAAGAATAGCATTTGAGTTGATTTTTTACAAAAAAAAATACAAAAAACCAACTCTTCTACTATATAAATACTCCATCTTCCCCACTCTATTTCATTACAAAAAATCCCTTAAAAATCCTCTAAAAATATCAGAAAATCTCTCAAGCTCTACAAGTTCTCTCTTCCTAGCTCTGCATCGAACTCTCTCTCAAGTGTTTGAAGACTTGTAATTTTTCTGAATGATAAAATGTTTGAAGATTTGTAATTTTTTTTTGAATGATAAATTTCAAAATTTTAAATTTATAGTTTAATTGTATTTGATAAATTGTATCCATTTATTCATTTTATTGGATCATTAGTAATAAAAATTTACATTTTTATTTCACAACCTGGAGTCTTCTTTATTAAATTTTTATTTTTAGAATTTATTGTAAAACATCAACTTGTATAATTTTTAACTTGGGATTTTTTAAATTTTTTAAAGATTTTTTTGAATTTTTAGCGTGGACTTAGGTTTTTGATTTTTAAAATTTTTTTTATAAATTAACCGGGCCAGCCCAGCTCGGGTCCTGCATGGACCCAGTCCGGCTCGGGCCACCCGCATTTTTGTGGGCAGGACGAGTTGGGCTTGGCCCGACCATTGGACCGTCTTGCTTGGATCGGGCTGGGCCAGACCCATACTTATGATTTTTTTCATTCGATGGATAGCGTTTATGACTTATCAATAATAGTTGTATCAGTAGCAGATGCGAGATGTTTTTCCAGTGAAGACGTAAATGTAATAAGAATTACAGTGTGAGCATAAATGTAATCTTACAAGAAAGAGGAAAAAAAGTAAAAAATAATGTTGCACCCATCAAGACTTGAACTTGAGACTGCCAATTACTTAGATTTATAAGTTACCACTTAAATTAGAAATCAAAAGTGTCTTTATGCTAGTAAAAATAATCTAAAACAAAGAGGTTATATACAAAAAAGACTGTACGTGAGTCTGCCTTCTGAGTTGCATACATGAAATGTATTTAGGATGCCCGATACTAGTGCCTGGTATTAACCCATTATCTTTGCTATTATTTTCACCCTTTTTTCACTGAAATTTCAAATTGAGTTAATTATAGGTTGTAATACAGTCATGTTTTTGTCTTGTTTCTCTTTATTAATATGTTCATGTCAAGTGTTACAATAGTCTGCTTGGTTGTTTATATTTTTATTATATTATAAATATTAGGTACCAAAACACCATTAAAGAAATTAAAATTTGGTTAAAGGTTTATCTCATGAAATATTTCTACAGGAAACATGAAAGTATTCAGTTATTAATTTTATAACACACAGCCATGATTAAAAAATGAAAAATCCTGCTGTTAAAGCCTCTTGCCCCTTTTGAAATTGAAAAATGCCCTGGATGGCTCTTTTACATTTTATAAATAATTATCTGAACGAAACAGATCCTCAGCTCCCGCCAATGAAAACGTGGTCCTTTTAGGAAATATTTGTATTTACATTGTCAATGAAAATATGAAGAGATATTTATTTGATGTGCACGATTATTTTCATCGCTAGCCAACAGGTAAACTTATCTACCACTACAACGCGAGATCATTGGACAGCTGGAGACTGCTTCTTGGTTTATGTGAACAGTTATATAATTTTTCATGGCAATTTATGCTGGTGTTTCATCATCGTTCACCATGTGAAATACAGTTGCCATTTAAAGGCAGGTGTTTCACATTGAATCATAGGTGAATCAAATACTTTATGGAAATTATGCACCAAAAAAACACGCTGATGTTGTAATCAATACTATTTGGTTTCTTTTTCTTTTTTTTTTTTGTCCAATTGAATTAGAATAGCTCTTACTCTCGCCACTTTTAGAATTTGAAAGTATGATTGCTTAGAACTTGTGTGTATGTATACATGCCAGCATGCAATTTATTAAAATGGATTTATGATATTTCTAAATGAATGAATTTGATTTTTTTTTTTAATTTTAATATTCAAACTAAATTTTAATCTAACTAAATATTAGGTAATTTTCTCCAAAAGTTGTAACTATCTCACGATATTGGTCTTGCAAGCATTTGATAGTTGATGATTATGATTTCAGTACCAAAACTGTCTGTTTGTTCGCTTGAAACCATTGTAGTTTGGTTTCAAAATCACACATCATCTTTTCAAAAACCCATTTTAATCTTTTTCTCACAATTTGATGTAGAGATCATGAGAACTGGAAGGTATGTGATTTTCTTGTTGATGTGTTGTATCTATTAGAATTAACTGATAAAGAGTGCAAACCCTCTTTCATTTTGCTTCTGGATCAAGAATGATGCTTGCTTGTTTACCTTTAACATTTGAATATTTGGATGCACTACAATGTGCTAGATTCTAGTATGAATCATATCTTAAACTAATAATGTTTTAATTGTATCGTGATTTTTTATGCCTTTGCAAAATCTCAACCTATATTTTGCTGCTCTTCCTCTGATGATTATGCTTGCTCCAGTGGCACCTAACACTACAATACCCGCTTCTCTAATCTCTGTGTGATTGTGATGCTTCAAGCATGCTTTCAAACTTGAGTCTGGCAGCAGAATCTCCTGTGCGTTCGTCGAGCAGCAGTGATGATTTTGCAGCTTTGCTTGATGCTGAGTTGGAGTTAGCAGCTTCTGACATTTCTCTTGGCGAGGATCAAGAAAATGATGATGACGACGACGAGTACTCTCAAGATCACAAGACTAAAAGGCGCAAAATGGAAGACCTGGAGGTTTCAGAAGAACACACTCAGTCGTGGTGGAGACAGCTCAAGAAAATTTAGGCACTTCATCAAAATCTACAGATGAAGATTTGTGCTCGCCACATCCCGATTTGTCTAAAGGCATGTGCATGAGATGTGGACAATTCGAGGATGACGACTCTGGTTTAGCCTTTGGTTACAGTCACAAGGACTTGAGGCTGGGCAGCAGGGAAATTGATAGACTGCGTGGAGCGGATCTAAAGAAGTTGAATACTGCAAAAAAAGTTGATATTGATCTTAGACTTGGATCATACTCCAGTCAATTCCACACATTTAGCAGAAGTCTCTCCTGAAGAAGAATATTGAAAACATCAAGCACAATCCATGCAAGCTGATCCAGACACAAAGTACATTTGAATCGCATGGTATGCATTTGCTGACAAAGCTGAGGCCATTTGCCTGCACCTTTCTGCAAGAAGCGAGTAAAAAGTTTGAATTGTACGTGTACACCATGGCTGATCATGCTTATGCACTAGAAATAGTCAAGATGCACCAAAGCGCACGCTCTCAAACAAAGAGAGCCCTACAAGGGCAACCAAACGAGCAATCGAGATCCAACTCTTTATTGTGCAAGACATCATCTCAAAACACTAGCATTTTAAGTGGAGTTGTCAAATTCTTGTATACCCGACACCATCCTCTTGTCTAGTCGATGTGAGACTATTTGTTCGACGACCCAAATCCCAACAGTCTCCACTGACAAGACTACGGAAAAAGCTTGCTGGGCATTGAAGAATGAAAAGTTCTTGGTTACCCCTCACTGGATTGAACCTACAAACTACTTGTGGCGTCGACAGGAGGAGGATTTTCAGATTGCCAGCAGTTCGAAGAACCCATCACAATAGCAACTTAAGTTTATTCTCTCGGAGTGGTTTTTTTTTTGTTGTAAAATGTAGAAACTGTATAATAGAGACTAAAAAACCCCCCTCAGATGTGCAATTTTCTGATATAAATACCTCAAATTCAGTCAAACTGTTCTATTATTTTGTGTTTTTATTTGCAGAATTCTGATTACTGTTTTCAGAACCTGACCACATCTTTGTCATATTAGTACACGTGACTCTGCGATTTTTCAACTTATTATCGAGTAATTTATATGTATTGCATTTTTTTTCTCATTTAACAGGTAACTTAAAATTGTGCAGATTTGACTTTATGCGTTTTACAAGTAAATTATTCTGTTATTAGCTGGAGAATTTCTGTTTCCATCATGCACCGTTCCGTGAGTGGAAGCAGGTTTGACAAATTTTTGCAGTGAGTGACAGACAGAGAGGCTCCAGTACCTTCTTGCGTGATTAATCATTTTTAATATTTTCAATGATTTGATTAATTCTATAAATTTTATATGTCAATGAGTTGTTCAGACTGAGGGTGAAACGTTTTGATGTTATTTATATTTTCTGAACCCCTCAACTATTACTGTGTGAAACTGATTTGACCAAAATAGCAAGTTATGACAGTTTTTTATGATAGAAAGACACAACAAAAATGTTGAAGATATTCATTGAAAAATAACCAAAAAAAAAAAAATGTAATTTATTGCAAATTTTTAAGTTATCAAATAATTATAACATTATTAAAATCACTTTTAGCGGGTTTTGAATTATTGAGGGCTAGTTATGTTTGCATGTTCAAGGCTGCAAACATTATTCTCCAAAAATATTATTCTTTTTTTTCAAATGTGTTTGAAATCATTCTTGGGAGAAAAAAAATGTCAAGTTGTGGAGGAGGGGGATCACATCACATGCCATCCATGTGGGTTTCTTCCTTCATTTTATGCTCATTCCTCCCCTCACACATTTATTGGTTTTTGCAAACAGGAAGAGTTTCTTTGAAACAGTATTTCTTCAAAACAACCCTAACATTGACACCCAAAGTACCAAAATAACAACCTGATGCCCTCTAAAAATATGAATTGAACTCCGTTTTTATCCAAGTCATTTGGTCATGTATTTGAGTTCAGTCTCCAAAATGAATCACATTTATCAATTGGAAATAAAGCAGAGTAATATGCATAAAATGTTTCTAAGGGTTATAATCAGTCTCATGGAACTGGGATAAAAACACACCACCATCAACACCATTGTGCAGATATATTCAACCCAACAAATTGCACGGCAGCAGTCGACAAAGAAAGATTAGCCGTAGTCTTACGAATACCAATGATCGGTTCAAATTTGTCACTGGTCACTAGTTGGAAATCATATATTTGAAACAGAATATTCTGTAGTTCAACATTTCAGAAAGTTAAAAGTCTGATCAATATAACATCTTAAGAACACGAATAACCAATTAAACAACATTTCAAAGGAAAAGATGAAGAATATATTGTCACATGAGATGAATCGAAAGAAGTAAGCCTTTAAATGAATTGAATCAATCGTATGACATTCAAAAACACTATAAATCTATGGATATACAAACTAATGGACTAGCATTATACAACAGATCAGTCCAGATAATTATACGAGCAAGAAAGACAAAAACGCAAGGAACAGCTTTATCTTACAGTACATAATAATTAGTCATACCTCAACTATCAAGAGCATAAAGTTATCGTCAACCAATTAGAAGCTGAAATGCAAGATCCACAATTATGCTTTCTCTGCAGGAGTAAGATTCCCCATCTTCTCAGTAAGGTTTTCAACATTTTTCCGGTTCCACCAAATACTCCCAACCTCTCCTGTCCGACCCTCATTTCTTTTATTATCTGCTTCTCTTCTTTCTGATTGAACCTCCTGCGGGTCAGATGAGCCTGGAGTTTCAGTGAGGAACTGCTCCCAGAAAACATCGTTTACTCCAGTGGGTGCATTAGCAGTAGCAGCTCCAGATGCCCTATCCTTCGATGGTTGAACCTCAGGAGCAGTGGGCTCAGAGTTCACATCTATCCCGGAAACCTTACTGCGTGACTCTGTGCACAGCTCTGTTAACAGAAGCCTAGGGCTTTCTGCATGACTAGTGGATTCTGCCAGCTCTGGAGATGAATGGATATCTCCTAGACAAGGTGAAGAGATAGGAGATGGTGACCGCAAATTTGCATCAGTCTCCCCTGATGATGCATGCAACTCTGTGAGAACAACAGCAGAAGGCAAGCAAGGAGCAGCGCAATCATAATACATGTCGCCTCCAGAAGCTTGACTCACTTCACGAAAAAAGTTTTCCAATGAATTTAAAGATGACTCCATCTTTTCAAATGCCTCTGTGTTAAGCATAGGCATTGCAACGTCAGATTTGTCATTGCTCAAACTCTGAAAAGCCACGATCCTGTTCTCCTCCATATTAGCATCCTCATAGAACAAATCAGTTTTGGGCAACCTCCTCTTCTTGCTGTGAAGATCAGATGGCAATGCAAGGTTGGATAGAAATCCAGGTCTTTGTACAAGCCGAGTTAAATTAGCCATCATATTCTTTTGGCGCAGCTCAACATGCAGCAACCTCTCCTCCAAAGACTGCATCTGCTGCTCCATTCCATACTGCTGCTGTGTGTTCTTCTGTAGCTCCACAATAAGCATGCCCTTCTGATGTTTCAGTCTTTCAATCTCCTCCTCAAGCTCCTGCCGTTCAGATTCTCCTAGTGGTCCTGAGCCTTGACCCTGGTGTAGTGAATGGCTATGTATTGGTTTGCGCCTATGAATGTTTTTCAGGAGATGTCTTTGACCTCTTATAAACTCATCATTGGCAAACTCCCAACGGTCAGGATCTATTTTTCTAAAACCCTGGAAGAAAATAGAGGAACTTGAATATCATGTGAAATAATTTGTATACTATACAAATAAATGTCCCCATTTATTTGCGATAAATCTTTTCTTGCCTTAGAGAAGAAGACTCATAAGCTTTATTAGAATAGATATAGATTAAAGAACCAAAGGCATGATGATATAACATGAGCAATGAAATAATTCAAATACCATGGAAACAGGTGTCCAATTTATTTGCGACAAATACTTTTCTTGCGTTAAGTGAAAAATACTCATTAGCTTTACTATATATTAGATTAAAGAACCCAAGGCATGATGACATAACATGAGCAATGGTGCATGTTGTTTCACTGGAAAGTAATAATTAAATTATATTGAGTACTAATTATTAAACTATAACATGTAGTAATTATAATGTAACAAATGCAAGCCTATTAATCTTTTTCTAACCCAATCTTCTGAGAAAACAGCAGTAGCATAAATATCCCGAAACTTGCAGTCCTCCCAAAGGTAGGGACATATCTTCATTGATTCTTATGAAGGCCCCAGTTGTAAGTTCTTCCTCATCCTGGATAATCACCCTACTTCATTCTTTGGCATACTAATAGTGCATTCTAGATAGAGCACACATCAGAACTTTGACCTGACTTTGTCATCTTCTGCACCACTGCTTGCATCTGAACACAGTCAAACACCTTTTTCTGTTACTCAGGAATTGAGCATGTATGAATTCTAGATATAAATCGAACACACATGAGTAGCACGGACACATATTAGACACAATATTTCCTAGTTCTTATGTGTAAGTTTCCAAATTTGATATGTAAGTGTGTCCTGTAATGTCATGTGACATAGATCTGAAAGAAATGGTCCCTATCTTCAGTACTAACTGATACAATAGACTTACAAAGTGGCAAAAGCCGACATTCCACCAATAATAGAAATAAACTAGAGAATGATAATGAGAAACATTATAAAAATCCATTATTTCAAATATTGGCCAATTTTGGTATATACCAGTAATATTGTATAGGGTTTTGAGGTAGCCGATACGATATTAACTCTATATATCAAGGTCATAATAAATAACATTGGCCGCTATCGATACCGAGATTTTAAATCATGAATAAATCCCTAAAGTAAGGCCATAAGCTAAGCCCATGCTCACCGATTAATTAAATAATAACAAGCACTCAAGTACACAGAAAAGGTCCAGAGAATAGGGGGAAAACGAAATAACCCAATATTCTGCTAATGAGGCCCTACTTGACGACCATGCACAAGAAACTACTAAAAGCTGCCGTAGGATTTCACAGAACAGTGGACAGCTTTTCATGGAAATTAAAGGGGGGATACATAATCAGTTGTGAGCTTCAGCCTGGTTGTTGAATATATAATCAGAGAAGAAAAGGAAATCAGTCCTAAAAACGAACATGGTGTGGAATGCAGTAAAAGAAGATATAAATGATTATAGTGACACATAAGTTCATGATGGGGACATCTCTCCAAGATTGTGATTTTACACCGGGAGACGTTGTCACACTCTTTCAATATGGTTCGATTTAGTTTGGAAATTCCAGCTATATTGGGTCGATTATCTTAATTATTTGCTTTTAATTGTATTTTTGGTACTTTTGTTATTTATTTCTGGTAGTTTATTTTAGTCTCATATCGGTTATGATGGGACATCTACGTTGATGTAGACCTATTTAAGGTCAAAACTGATATTGAATTTGGTACTTTTAGATGAATTAAAAATTGCTTTGAAAGCTTTGTAGCCTGTGTGCTCGGATGTGAAGCCCTAGGGAGAGAATCCCAAATTGTGTTGGTTACCCATCATCTTAGTATCAGAGCTCAAATTCTGAATTCTTTCAAAACACAAAGACAAGAAAATCCACAAAATTTCCTCCTAAAAAAAAAGCCCTATTTTTTCCCTTTCCCTAACTTTTTTTTTCCTCTTTCTTCCCTGTCCGCGCCTCCGCCATCACAAAACCCACTCCTCTCCTTTCTCATCTTCTTTCCCCTCATCACAAAACCCACTCTCTCTCCATCTCTGACTGCACAACAATGACCAAGCCCACACTCCAGATCTCCACCTCCGCGAGATCTCTGCCGCTTCTCAAAGTTCGTCGGTCATCCTTCCAAGATCTCAAGGGTAAGGGATCTTAAGTGATCTCAAGTGATCCCCCGAAATTTCAAGTGATTTCCCCGGAGATCGACAACACCACACACAACGACATTCATCGCCATCTCTGACGCTTCATCAACGCCCCAACGACGCCCCTCCCTCCAGCGTCTGTTCTCCAGACATCACCGGCGACAAGATCAAATCAAGCACCGATCTAATTATTGATGATCAGATTGTCTCTACTAGAAATGGGGTTACAACAGATTTTTAATCCGTTAGAAAGGGCTGCTTCATTCTGACAACACCTGAATTAATCGGGAGAAACTCCAATGGTTGGACCCTGATCGTCTAGAGCACTATGAGAGCCGAGGAAGTACGCATTCGACAGAGTCGAGTCTTTCCCAACCCGGGAGATGATGAGGAACATCTCTCCAGAATTGTGACTCTACACAAGGAGACATCGTCGCACTCTTTCAGTAAGTTCGATTAGGGTTTAGAGATTCCAGCTATATTGGGTCGGTTATCTTAGTTATTTGCTTTTAATTATATTTTTTGTTGACTTTTGTTATTTATTTCTAGTAGTTTATTTTAGTCTCATATCGGTTGTGATGGAATATCTCCTTTGATGTAGGCTTATTTAAGGCCAAGACTGGTATTGAATTTGGTAGTTTTGAATGAATTAAAAATTGCTTTGAAAGCTTTGTAGCATGTGTGCTGGAGTAAGAAGCCCTAGGGAGAGAATTCCAGTTTGTGTTGGTTCCCCGTCAGTTCAATCTTGTAGCATTACAAAAACCAAATGACTAATTTCCATTCCAAGTAGATGATGCATCCTAATTTTCAGAGATAGGAAAGGTAATGAACATTGAAGAAAATTTTGTCTAAGTCCTATTGATATCTTTTAACTTTTGAAATGTAATTTGCATCTTTCCACCCAAAAAAGAAAAAAAGGACTCCATATTCTATTTGGTTCTTTCGCTTGTTTTCTCCTTCAGAAGTAAATGCATTTCTGTAAAATCTGTACAATGCATCCTTAAATGCAAATCATGGCACCCCCATCTCTTTCTAGACTTTTTCCGAATGTGAATTTGGAGGGTGCTCTTAGTTCATGAGCTTTAAATTAAATGGATAGGAAATGGGAGATCTACTGATGTATTTTGGAAAAGTGGATAAGTTTAGAGATCTTTAGTAAATTAGAGTCTCTAAATTTTTAATAGTTCAGAGTTTTTTCTGCAAACCCTAATTTCAAATTAAGTAGGATTAGGTTCCTGTTTATTCAAGTCGAGTTGCTTTTTGAAGTCAAATTAGGAGGAAAAGTGAAAAGGACAGGAGGCAATTTACTTACCGTACTACATTAGAAATGGTCATGTTAAGTTTTGGAGTCAGTTTAGATAGGAATAGATGTGTTTCTATCTTTATCTTCTCCTATGCTTATCTCACCTCTGACATGCAGAAAACCTAGACTAAAAGAATATACATAAGTGAGTTTGGAACTTGAAGTTTGTGAATACTTGGTCTTCATTTGCCACTTTTCCCTTCTTATAATTCTCCTCTCAATGCTGTCATTCTTCTAGTTTCTCACTGCTAGATAGCTAAACAGAAACTAATCTAACACAAAACCTGAATTTTAAAACCCAAATCAGTTCTAAAATCTTGTTTCTGTACACCCACGCCTTAGTTCTCCACCATCTACTTACCACTAAATTGGCTATCAAGATTGTATGCCATGAACCTCTCTTTCTATAGTTGCCTACTTGCCTATGTAGGGATTTTGCATGGGATCATAAAGGTCTGAGACTAGTTCCACAGCCAATCTTAAAACTTTGGTCAATTCTTTTACGGAGCTATAAGACAATAATGATGCAATTCCAAAAGAGTGAAAGGATGTGATACTCCATTATTTAATTATAGTATGGATGAAATAACTAATCAAAATGTTGCACATCAGTAAGATTTTATCACTAATGAAGTTAAACATACAAGGCACTAAATACTAATCATGACCTTTCACCCCTTTTTCTAAGAGAGGTTACCCCATTTTTAGGATATACTCCCATATTACCCCAAGACAAGTACAAGGAATTTCTGAATGCTTGGAAACAGTGTAACATAAGCTTTACTTCATCGGCCCACTCCAATGTAAATTAGAATAGTAGAAAACAATAAGAGATCAACTAGATATTTAACATAAGTCTTTCCCACGTCACAACCACTAGAAATAATTGCGCAACTTGAGCCTAAAGCATTATCTTTTGAAATATGTCAATGTTTTTTCCTGTTCTAGTTCTTATCTAACTAGTGCAATCAAAGTTTAAGAATCAGACAAATGGGGAACTGAGGGATGTGCTTTAGTGTATAACAAATGATTATAAGCTGTACATAATGTTTGCCAGCGAACCATGATCACATTTCTATATAGATGGGGCAGACGATAAGGTAAATAGGTTAGTCCAGAAAGTTACTTGGCTTAGAAAGCACTTAAAGATCCAAGACCAAAGTAGCTTATTGGATGCATATTTAAAAATAACCTAAAAAAAACTTAAAGATCCAAGACCAAAGTAGCTTATTGGATGCATATTTAAAAATAACCTAAAACAACCCAAATTTGATATGCTGTAAAGTTGACATGATAAATCTTCTCCTTTCCGACCAAATCAAATTTGATTTCCCCTAAACCAGCAATTGAAATATTTCCCTACAATGAAATTATTCAAAATATGGCAGCAAAAGATTGTAGTGTTATAGTGTTATAGAATGAGAGCAAATATTAATAAGTTATCAATTAATTATGCATAATATAAAGTTTACTGTTTACAACAACATACCAACAGCAAGACAGTTGTGATGGGGCAAAAGCAAAACCTGCTAAGCAAAGTGCCCTCAAATTTTGGCATCTAGAACTAAATACTTTAAATGAAGGACATAGAGCAGATGTGTACAAACACATTGAATAATCATAATCTTAATCAAAAGGCAAGAAAAGCAAAATTCATTTAACCCCAGAAGATAACCATACACAATGAATATATAAAGAGGTGTAGTATAAAATCAAATGCAAACATCTCCACTTTTTGCAAGGTTCCTTTGTCTTTGCTCTAAGGCTTGTAATTATTGTTTAACTTTTTATATGATAAGATGAAGCAACAGCCAATCATCCATATGTTCTTGCACATGACCAGTAAGGCACATAAATTGAAAATTGGGGAAATTATTGAACAAAATGAAAGAAAAATACAAATGAAAAAGAAAGGCGAGGAATTAGATACGCTACATGTACAATTAGAAGAAGAATAGTGGTGGTGGAAGAAGAAGGAATTTATTTGGAAATGCATAGGTGAAAAAAGAAAGAAAGAGAAAAAGGAACTACTACCACGTGCCTTCAAAGCCTAACAACAACAACAACAAACCTTTATTTCAAAGTTTAGTTTAGCTATATGAATCCTTTTCTGTTATTCAATTCTGTTAAGGGTCACCTCCGCTGTTACATTAACAATTATTGTATCCAATTATTGTCCTTTCTACTACCTCAATCCATGTTCATACAGGCTTGTTTCAGTCCTTGTTGCTCCATCAACTACGATCATATCATTCACTTCTCCTGACTAGCACATTTATTGGCCTTTGCAATACATACCATCTCAATAGGTAATCTTTTTATCGTATCCCAATAAAAGTAACCTCTTACTTCTTATGGATGCACCTATTTCATATACTATCTATTAGCATATTATCGTTCATTCATCTCCATTCTCATATCAGCTACACTCATTTTTTTCCAAAATGTTATTTTGTACCAACCCAACATTCGGACGTATAAGGCATAGTTGGTCCTACAACCATTTTATAAAGCTCTTCTCAATTTCATCGGTATTCGATGGTCATATACATTCCAAAATTGCTTTTGTGTTTTAACCATCCTTTGACCATATTCCTTTTGATCCATTAAACCACATCCTCGGTCTCACTATCATGATTAATAATCCAGGTGGCAAAAATGGTCACTCGGACATATTTATTGACCATCAATCAGCAATATTACTCATTTCTTCTAACAATTATGCTAAAGTTATATTTTATACACTCTTTCATTCTTTCAATTCTAAATCCTTTAGATTATTACAGTTTTATCCATCTTCTCTAGTCTCATCAACTAATGCAATATAATTAGCAAACAACATGCAGCACAAGACTTTATTTGAATATGCCTATTAAGTTCATCCATAACTGATGCAAAAAGAAAGATTTAGTTGATCATTTGTGTCAGTTATATTGACAACGAATGACTCTATTTTGTTCTCATCCTAGTTGTCTATGTCACATAGTTTAATCACATCTATATACCTACTAGATACATCTTCCTTTTCTAAAAACCACATCTCCCAACAGGCCGTATCATAATCTTTTTCTAAATCATAAACACTATGTACAAATCTCTTTTCTTCTCCATATATCTCTCCATCAATTATCTTGGTAAATGAATAGCTTCTACCCACCCACAGTCTACCTAATTAACACAAAATCAAATTGATTCTCGGACAAAGATGTCCCTTTATTTGTCATTATTTGATTACCGTTTTCCAAAGTTTCATTATGTGGTTCATAGATTTCATTCCCCAATAATGGACAGCTTTGCAGTCTCCTTTATTCCTATAGACACGGGAAGCAGAGTGCTATCTCTTTATTTGTCTACTAGTAGCATAGTGCCAATTCTCTATTCATGCATTTTCTTAGTAATTATAATTTATTGCACTTAGATAACCATACGCTACCCACAACTCTCAAAACTTTTGAAGTTTCCAGAGTTCAAATAAGAATATAATCAAGTCCTATAGCTCTCCTAGTTTTTATTTTTTTTTAAATCATCATTAACATCACTAAGCCTACTTTCTGACAATACTTATAGATCCCACCATGCTTTGAACAGTGGTTTAGTCTGCCTTATACCGGGGCGGATCCAAGGTGGGTCAGGGCTAGGTGCTTGACCCACTAGAAATCCCAACTCTTTCCAAACATGTATATAGAAGTTGCCTAACCTGAATATTTTTATGAAAAGAGTAAATTAGCAATGAAAGTTATAAATTTAAATGAGATCTCTTAAAACAAGGTAGCTGTTGAGTTTCCATTTTAAGCATTTAATGGGCTCTTAATAAACAAGGAAAGGAATTAAACTATACGGACTAATGCTAGCAATTATCCATCAATTTATACTGTTATACCAAGAAGTAGTTAAGTTACCAAAAAAAAATGTGATCGTCATAAATCAAGTTACCAAAAAAATAATGATAATCATAAATGCGAAGTGTTGGTTGATAATGACTTTATAATTAAAACATTTTACAAAAGATATTAACAACTTTCATTCATTTCTCGTGGATTCCACGAGATTCACTTCAATTAGGATCCCATCCCTCAAATTTGTTGAAGTCCAAAGGTTTTTGGATTGGTAAGTTTCTATTATTTCAGTTTCTAGCAATTTTAATTCTACTGATTATCTATTTTTTCCTTTATTGTAGAAGGCAATAAAGAGAAAATGAACGTTTTTTTTATTAATTGTGAATATTTCTTTCTTTGTATATATTATATACAGTGAATTATTTTGTCCTACATGCCAAAATTTGATGGCTCTGCCGCTAGCCTTATGGCTTATGTTCTCCGATGTGGTTCTTGTTAAACAATTTATGAAAGTAACTCCCCCGCCTTTCTTTTATTTCAGCATCATTTACCATGGCTCGTTTGAACTTCACTCTTGATGCATTTTACATTACAACAACGGAACAATTGTCAAAATTCTTATCTAACTAGCATGGGTGGAAAATGTACCCAAAACATGAAGGATTTGCCATCTTGCAAATATGATGTCCTTAGATCTACTCAAGACATCCTAAGTAAGAAAGAATTGTGATCAACAAATGGTTTCACACTCCATTAATCGAGGGCAATGATTATATGCAAAGTGAACAAAAATGTACATTTTCAGCTTCTGTTATGGTGATGAAAATAATATAAGAGACAACATTTAGAACCTATCCTAGATTTATTTTAAAAGACGGTGTTGATCCTACTTATTGTCGTACTCCACGCTAAAGTAGCCCAAGGATCAGAGACATTTTGATGTGAAACAATATGCGGGTGAGGTCAGAAATCAGTGATAAAATTAAACTTACTAGTTTCACTATCAGCTACGATCGTCAATAGGAATAAACTTAAAACTAATTATATGACAAGATGGGTTTTTAAAGAAAAATTATTATACTCGCAGTGTAGAAAATTTCAATCGTCACAAACCAATGTCTATACTTAGCTAATAAGAAAAATCCAACTCACAATATCAGGATAGCAGAACACAAGAACAAACAAATTCACACATGCTCACGAATATTATGGACATCAGAGAAATCATGATAATATGCTAGAGATAAATGCAGCGGTGTAACTCAACAGTAAATAATGTACTGAAAATAAAAATTACCTGCCGAGAAGCCACGTTCTCGGGTATCCGTTCGTTCTCTTGTATATCTAGTGTTTTGATCTGCCTTTGATTCTCTTGTATTGATCTATTAGTAACTGGACTGAAAGATCATATCTTGTTTATTGTGCAGGCTCTGTTGGGGTTGTTGATTGGGAGCATTGTTGACAAAGGACAGGGGAATGAATGGTGGAGGGATGGGCTTTGGGCTGCTGTGGATTGGTGAAGGGGTTTTTTTTCCCTTTTCCTGTTGTGTACAGTTTGCAGAACAGAGAAGAAAGGTTGGGCGGCACTGTTTTGTGGGTTTTTTTTTTGTTTTTTTTTTTTGTAGCTGGGATTGGATGAGAGATGGTGGATGTGGTGATAAGATGGAGAAGATTATTTGAGTTGGTTTGTTGTAAGCAAAGAGATTGAGTGGCTAATTACTTGTAACAGGTTTGGGATTTACGGTGATGGGGCTTTATAATTTGTAATTGGAGATAAATATATTTTGTGAAATGGATAAAGGATAATTAGGATTTGGCTTCATACAAAATTCTATTTGAAATGGGCTTCACACTCAAATTTCATAATTAAATTTTCAAAAAAAATCCAACAATTCATTAATCAAGAGTGCATCATCCATTTATTTCAATCAAAGCCAATTAAATAGGCTTACAAAAACTGGAGTTTTTTCACACAACCGATGTGGTACTAAAAACTAAAAATAAATAAGATGAATAATACTAAAAAAATACAGACTCCAACTGAAAATACAAACTCCAGCTAAATCCAAATAGAAGCAGCTCGACGCCTCCTGCGCGCTGATACACGCGATCAAATATCCCCCTCAGGCGCGCTGATGCCATGTCCTCGTCATTCTCCACAGGCGGGAGAGAACTCGACTCCGTCGAGTCACGTATGAAAGAGCTCTCATAGTACTCCAACAGATCTGGATCAATCTGCTACAACTCACTGCGATCCAGCCACGTGTCCTCAGCAGGTGACTTCCCTTTCTAGCGTATCAGATACCGTCGAGTTCCACCATCTCTTGTGGAGATAGTTTCATCATCTAGAATTTTATCAATATTCTCTATTGTATTAGGACTGATATATGGGAGTGGTGGAAGTGGGGGTCCCTCAGAAAATGGCTCAGGGGTAGGGTCATCAACCAATGAGTTGCTGGGGTTAAAATTTGGACCCTGTATTCTACTACATCCTCAATATTGAAAGTAGGATTAATTCCAAAATCTTCAGGAAGATCAATAACATAAGCATTGTCATTAAATTTTGTTATGATTTTAAATGGTCCAACACTACGAGCATGTAATTTTTTAACAGTCCCCGGAGAAAACCGTTCCGGACGAATCCGGACCATCACAAGCTCGCCAATATCAAAAGTTTTAAATTTTCTCCTAACATCAGCTCGTAGCTTGTAGTCAAAGTTGCTTTGTTTAATTTTATCACTGATGACTTTGTGCGACTCATGCATATGCGTGGTAAAGGAGGATGCAGACTCGGAGACTCTATAATGGTCAACCATGAGAATGAGATCAATAGGCTGCCTAGGCCTAAAACCATATACTATTTCATGTGGACTTTTACCTATTGTCCTATTAACTGATAAATTATATGCAAACTCGGCAATAGACAACTTTAGATCCCAACTTCCAATATGTTCGCCAACAAGGGTACACAGTAAATTTCCTAGACTTCTATTCACAACCTCAGTTTGGTCGTCGGTCTGAGGGTGAAAAGCAGTGGAGAATTTCAATTTCGTCCCTAACATGTGCCAAAGGGTCTTCCAGAAATAACTAATGAACTTAACATCTCTGTCAGACACAATGGTCTTAGGCAGACCGTTGCAGTTTAACGACGCCATCGAAAAAGATTTTGGCCACTCTAGAGGCGTCAGAAGTACGAGAGCAAGACAAGAAGTGGGCCATTTTAGAAAAACGATTCGCGACAACTAGTACTGAATCATGCTTTCTTAGAGTTTTTGGGAGTCCTAACACAAAGTCCATACTAACATCCTACCATGGGCAATTTGGGACCGGTAATGGAGTGTACAAACCGTTGCTCTGTTTTTGTTGCTTTGCGAGTTGACAGGTGTGACACCTTCCAACATGTTTGGCAACGTCACGTTTCAACCCTGGCCAATAAAACCGATACTCAACGGCTTCTATGATCTTCTCATTCCCGAAATGCCCGGCTAGACCACCAGCATGCAATTCCTACACAAGAAATTCTCTAAGAGAGGTTCTTGGGATGCATAACTTTCGGCCTAGAGATACCCATCATGCAGGGTATAACTATCCACTTCTTGAGTCGACCCATCTATCAATATGGCGTATATGTCGCAAAAATCGGGACACGACTCGTTTTCAGCTTTTATCTTCTCAAAGCTGTTTACCACCGTGGGCATCTTGGTCAAAATGAAAATACGGTGGCTGAAGGTATCAGCGGCTTTATTTTCTACTCCCGCTTTGTGGCGTAGAGTGAACGTGTAGTCTTGAAGGAACTCAATCCATCGTCAATGTCGTGCGTTCAACTTCTTTTGAGAGTAGATGTACTTCAGGGCCTCATGATCAGAGAAGAGAACGAACTCATGCAGTAAAAGCTAATGTCGCCAATAGCGAAGTGCCTGAATCACCGCATAGAATTCTTTATCATAAGTGAAATATCGTTGTCGAGCATCATTCAGTTTCTCACTGAAGTAAGCCACTGGATGACCTTCTTGAGTGAGGTCTCCGCCTATTCCAATTCCTGATGCGTCACACGCTACTTCAAAGACTTTAGAAAAATCAGGAAGACACATAACAGGAGCGCTGACCATTCTCTTCTTGATCTTAACAAATGCCTTCGTGGCAGCATAAGACCAATTAAATTCTCCCTTATTCAAACAGTCGGTGATTGGAGCCATAACAATGCTAAATCCTTTAATGAACCGACGATAGAAGGTAGCAAGTCCGTGAAAACTTCTTACATCACGAATCGTCTTAGGCTCGGGCCATTCCTCAATGGCTCTGATCTTTTCAGGATCCGCAGAAACTCCATCAGCAGATACTACAAATCCGAGAAATTGAACTTGTGAAGAGAAAAAAGTGCACTTCTTAGGATTAGCATACAACTCTTCCTTCCTCAATACAGAACAAACTTGACGTAAATGGTCGAGGTGTTGCTGACGAGATTGGCTATAGATGAGGATGTCGTCAAAGTACACCACTAAGAATTTGCCCATAAATGGACGTAGTACTTGCGTCATCACTCTCATGAAAGTACTCGGACCATTGGTCAATCCAAAAGGCATGACCATCCACTCATAAACCCATCCTTCGTTTTGAAGGCAGTCTTCCATTCATCTCCGGGACGGATGCGAATTTGGTGATAACCACTTTTGAGATCAATTTTGGAGAAAATAGTGGCACCAGACATCATTCCAACATATCATCCAATCTAGGAATGGGGAAACGGTATTTAACCGTTATCTTGTTGATGGCATGGCTATCCACACACATACACCAAGATCCGTCTTTTTTAGGCATTAGAAGAGTGGGCACCGCACAAGGACTCATGCTCTCTTGGATGAAACATTTTCTCATCAATTCGTCAACTTGCCTCTTAAGTTCGACATGCTCGGTAGGGTTCATTCTATAGTGGGGCAAATTGAGAAGACTAGCTCCTGGGACTAGATCAATAGCGTGTTGTATGTCACGCATCGGTGGAAGCTTGTCGGGGAGATCTTCAGGAAACACATCAGCAAACTCCACAATCACTGGTGTGACTTCAGAGGGAATCGCGGTATTGGATCCCTTAGTAATTTTCTTGGTCGCAAGGATCACGAAGGGAGCTCCTTTTTCTACATCTTGACTGAAAGATTTTGCAGTAATCAAGCTTATAATGTTAGTTTTCTTTACTGTAGTAGCCTTAGGCTCACGAGGTAACAACTTGATCTTCTTTCCTTCGTGTTCGAATTGACACATGTTCAACCTACCGTACATGGTAACATCCTTGTCGTATAGCCATGGTCGTCCAAGGATAACGTGACCCACATCCATAGATACAACATCACACTAAATTTTGTCCTTGTAGAGACCGAAGTCTATTGGGACAAGACATCTTTGCTTGACTTTCAGTACTGAAGAGTTAATCCATGTTACTCTATAAGGATGCGGATGCGGTTCAGCCTTCAGGTCAATTTTGGCAATTACTGTAGACGACACAGCATTAATACAACTTTCACTGTCTACAATTATCTTGCAGCTTCCACCATCAATCTTCATAATGATGTGAAACATGATGGTTCGTCTCCAGTCATCTTTTTCTTTGGGTTGAGATAAGGCACATCTGATGACGGATAAATGAATCGATGTCGTTGGTTGAATGCAGTTAAGACCAATACTATCACCTGTGGTATCATCGTCCATATCAGACTCTTCTTCTCCCCGAAAAATAAATTCCTCTAATTCCGATTCTGATACTACTTCAAGTTCCCCAATGACTAAGGCAATTTTGATCGAAGATGGGCAATTGGCAGCTACATGCCCGTATCCCTAGCACTTGTAACATTTAATTGTGGGAGTCAGCATAGAGAACTCTCTATCGGTGCCTTTGCTTTTGTTATCGATACTCTTGCCTTTAGTATCTACCTTGTGGGAAGACGTTTGACTTTGAAAACGGTTGGAGTATGAACCGAGTTGGGCCTAGTTGTTTGTATATGACTCTTAGAAACAGAACTAGATTTGGCCGCATCTAAATCTTGGACTAACGCATAGGCTTTTTCGAGCTCAGTGATTTCACGAGCCAAAAGTTCAGTTCTTAAGTCTTCCCTAAGTCCGGCTCTAAACTTAGACATGATTTGAGCTTGCCCTTCAGTGTTAATGGCGTTGCATCTGATGAGGAACTCATCAAACTTCTCCACATACTCCTGTGCCGATTTGTTGCCTTGAGTGTATCGGTGCCACTTGTCCATGAGACGCGCACTGAATGATGGCGGCACATACTTCCTTTAGTTCATCTTTCATTCTTCTCCACGCATTGATTGGTTCTTGGTCACGAGCAACACGCATATTCACCAAATTAGTCCAATACTGGCTAGCTTGACCGGTTAATTTCATTACTGTAAACTTAACTTTTCTGGGCTCAGTGAGATCGTACCACATGAAGTATTGTCAAGTTGTTGAGTCCAATCAAGAAAAAGTTGTGGATCATGACGTCCATCGAATGTTGGGACATCGATCTTGATACTTTTAAAAATGACTATCAGGGTCTCACTCACCACGTCCTTGGTATGGTACCATTCGATTACGTTCTCCTTCATGTTCATTGCGGTTCTCGAGACGAGTTTCAATTCTACCTAACCTATCTCCAGTCTGGGCTGCAGTTTGGGTCAGGTTGGCTAGTTGGACTTGTATGGCAGCGATTGCATCGGCGAGTTGTTGGGGATCCATAGTTGTTATGCCTGACTCACTAGACTCTCCTAGCAAATAGGGGTGTCCACTAGGTGGGCATGCACTAACAAGATCTAGATGAATGAAAGTAGAACAATCTTTTTTTTTAATTTATGCAAAAATAAATGAGATTACTAACTATGTGCTAATGCAAATATTCTTACCTAAACTATGCTCTGATACCAAATGATGTGAAACAATATGCGGGTAAGGTCAGAAATCAGTGATAAAATTAAACTTACTAGTTTCACTATCAGCTACGATCGTCGGTAGAAATAAACTTAAAACTAATTATATGACAAGATGGGTTTTTAAACAAAAATTATTATACTCGCAGTATAAAAAATCTAATCGTCACAAACCAACATCAATACTTAGCTAATAAGAAAAATCCAACTCACAATATCAGGATAGCAGAACACAAGAACAAACAGATTTACACATGCTCACGAATATTTGTAGACATCAGAGAAATCATGATAATATGCTAGAGATAAATGTAGCGGTGTCAATCAACAGTAAATAATGTACTAAAAATAAAAATTACCTGCCGAGAAGCCACATTTTCGGGTATTCGTTCGTTCTCTTGTATATCTAGTGTTCTGATCTGCCTTTAATTCTCTTGTATTGATCTATTAGTAACTAGACTGAAAGATCATATCATTGTTTGTTGTGCAGGCTCTATTGGGGTTGTTGATTAGGAGCTTTGTTGACAAAGGACAGGGGAATGAATGGTGGAGGGATGGGCTTTGGGCTACTGTGGATTGGTGAAGGTTTTTTTTTCCTTTTCCTGTTGTGTACAGTTTGCAGAAAAGAGAAGAAAGGTTGGGCGGTACTGTTTTGTGGTTTTTTTTTAATTTGTTTTTTTTTTGTAGCTGTGATTGGATGAGAGATGGCGGATGTGGTGATAAGATGGAGAAGATTATTTGAGTTTGGTTTGTTGTAAGCAAAGAGATTGAGTGGCTAATCACTTGTAACAAGTTTGGGATTTGCGGTGATGGGGCTTTGTAATTTGTAATTGGAGATAAATATATTTTGTGAAATGGATAAATGATAATTAGGATTTAGCTTCATACAAAATCCTATCTGAAATGGGTTTCACACTCCAATTTCATAATTAAATTTTCAAAAAGAAACTCCAACAATTCATTAATCAAGAGTGCATCATCCATTTATTTCAATCAAAACCAATTAAATATGCTTACAAAAACTAGAGTTTTTCTACACAACCGATGTGATACTAAAACGCTAAAAATAAATAAGATGAATAATACTAAAAAAATACAGACTCCAGTTAAAAATACAGACTCTAGCTACATCCAAATAGAAACAGCTCGACGCCTCCTGCGTTGATACACGCGATCGAATCTCCCCCTCAGGCGCGCTGATGTCATGTCCTCATCACATTTCTTACATGGTTTAAAATCACGGTATCAGTATTGGGTATCACCTAGTGATTTCTGATATCAATATTGTCAATATCTGTCATATCGACTATATCGGCAATATTGCCCCGATAGTGGCCGATATTACAGTGTTACTATCGTATTGGGTACCTCAAATCCCAATGCGATATTGCCGGATATATATCGGATTGGCCGATATTTGAAACCATGGAACTTTATAGAAAACCTCTAGAACCTTGTCCGGGGTAATAACTCTACAGTTCTTATCTAAGCTCAACGAAATGTACCGGTCGATAAGCTGCGGGGAAATCATAATGAGCAATTACAAACTGTTACCATGCTATAAAAATGCAAACGGAAAATGGGTATCAGCTCAATTAATGTTGTCTATAATAAGAAACCCAAAATATCAAAATTCTAGCACCAAAAAAATCCTACCATATAAACAACTATCGCAAACGAATCGATAATCCAGTAATCCACTACAGAAACGATATTTTGATCGGACTAGTGTGGCTACTTACATAGGTATTGAGCTGCCGAACGAAACTGGAGAAGTTATTGTGTTTGAAGTACTTTGGGAGCAAATCCCTGGCGAAGTCTGGCGGGTTCCAGACGATGAAGCTGTTGTTCGAAGGGCTCCACGAGACGATCGAATCGGTCGATGGATCGTCGACCATGTCGTACGTCTTCGTGAGAAATGGCGGCAGAGAATTCGAGCTCCCGTGAGACGAAGCATCCATCATCTCTGTTCTCTCCTCTCTCTCTCTCTCAGATCGAACCGAATCAAACCGATCGAAGAAAGGCCCTCAATTCATCTCGCTCTTGTCGCCAAAACCCTAAAAACCTCAACTTTTTTTTTCCTTTCCTTTTTGATGGGAGCGGAGATTTAGTCGATGAGATTTTCGGCGAATTTCGTGGGGATCAGCTTTGAGAGTTTGTCGAAAATTCTAGAAAGAGAGGGAGAGGAGACCAGCCGAGAAGAGAGAGACGGAGGCCTTTCGGGTTTGACTCGTCCTTCTGATTGATTTCTATTTTTTTTTTCTTTTTCTTTTTCTTTTGTCCTTTTCTTTATTTTTTTCCCCTATTTTTCTGGCACCAGTGCTCGAACAGCCGCACTTTCTCTCTACTTTCTTCTTTCTTTTGCGTACGTAACGAAAAGTTGAACTTGTGTTAATTAATAATTGATGATTAGTACCAGAAAAAAAAATTTGTTGCACCAACCCATTATGAACGAGGATTGATGCTCGTAACAGTGTGTCTACACAGCTTACTATCCATTGGCCTCCTGGACCGGTAAATCGGCAGAGAGCACATGTCAGTAACGTCGATTTTTTCGGGCGTTAGAACTGTTGTACGTGGCGCCTCTCTATTGGTGGATAGGCAGATATCACAGATCGTGGCAGAGTTACGGTTTCATTCCCAGGAGAAGCACACAGGTGACATGGTACCTCGATATTAGTGTGACAGATTGCGGTTTGTGTAGAAGCAATTTCAAATTTGAGAAAACTAAATACTCTACGCATGTGTGCCATATATAGATCAGTAAGTTTAGAATGGAAAAATAAAATAAAATATCTAACATATTGACACGAGATGGGTGCATGATATGTGTAACGTTCCCAGATTATATTACCTTGATCTTTCACAAATCCTCAATTCAGAAAAAGAAATAATTATCTTTCTTATCATAAAAATTTGAAATTTGGCAACATCTCCCCTATTTTTGTCACTTGTTCCAAATAAAAAATATATCAATATCAGCCCGTATGGCTTTTCTCTATCCAAATAAATACACCAAACTCAGCAATCACTCAGGCGATCATAATAATATTTCGGCTTGTCGTCGCTTACTTCAATATATGAAAACGCAATAAATATACGTATGAGAATACCCCTCTCGGCATCTACAGTATAACACAGAACTAATTATAATTCTAACCATCACCATTATCACAATCAAACTTACCTCCATACGGATCCATACACAAGACTAATACATGTTACAAGTATACATCAAATAGGATTATGAACATATATAGAAAAAACTTTAAAATAATAAAACTAAAGTACATCCTCCATACATTCATTATTAGCAAAAATCTCAACAAACTGCTTAACTTGAAGCTGATCTTCTGCCATGCCGCGACCTAAAAACATGAAACAGGGAGAGAGTGAGCTCGACAGCTCAATGAGTAGAGTCAAGTAAGAGAATCAAGAAATGATATACAGATAATAATATGAATATGATTACACCAAATAGTAAAGAAGAATCCAATTGAGACAAGATATGGAATTGACATTTTGATATAGTCATGGTGATCAAACTGGTGTTTTAGGGTCTCGTTCATTACTTGAGACAATTTACCCTTCAAGTCATTGATTCTCTTTAACATTCTAAAATTTCTATTCTTGTATTTTGCATGATTTATGAATTATATAAATTACTTTCTCTATTTATAGTTTATTATGTAATCCATCTTATGTACACCACACGTATCACACACATATCTCATATATCATACACGGTGGTACACTAATTATAATAATAAAATCATAATTACACTTTATCCCTCCAGATAATACATATTTCACAAATCCCACGATATGCCATATAACACTTTAAGCATTCACATATCATGTATTATCCATATGCATATATAGATCACAAATAAAATGTTAGATTCTACGTCTTCCCCCTCCTGCCGGTTCCCGCCTGGCCCCTTCCTCAGTTAGACTCTTTCCCCTCCTACCGGCTCCCACTGGCCCCTTCCTTCGTTATATATATATATATATATATATATATATATATATATATATATATATATATATATATATATATATATATAGACTTGTATCCTTTCAAAAGGATTTGATCCCGGATCCTTCCCACTCAAATTCAACCCTCCAACATTCGAATACAAGATCCACTCCGTTGAAGTTGATCTATACTATTTCAAGTATCTATAAACCAAAAATCAAGTGTTTTAAATACTTTTTGCCCATCCATCAAGTAGGGGAAAAACGGACGGCCTAAATAGTGAGTTGGTTAGTTTAACGGTGTAGAACATTTGAAATCTAACAAAAATTAGTTTATAGGGGTTTTAAATGTTTAGATCATAATGAAATGGCCGGATCGAGAATTTGTATGTCTAAAGACATAGATCTAACCAACTCACTACTTTCGGCCGTCCATTTTGCGTCACTTGATGGATGGGCAAAAAGTATTTAAAACACTTGATTTTTGGTTTATAGATACTTGAAATAGTATAGATCAACTTCAACGGAGTGGATCTTGTATTCGAATGTTGGAGGGTTGAATTTGAGTGGGAAGGATCCGGGATCAAATCCTTTTGAAAGGATACAAGTCTATATATATATATATATATAGATATATATATATATGTATATATATACATATATATATATATATATATATATATATATATATATATATATACATATACACACACACACACACACACACATATATATAAACATATCGTATCACAATAACACCATCTTTCCTCGCCTACCGGCTCCTGCCCGACCCCTTCCTCCGTTATACATATATATAGTAATGTAATAACCCCGTCTCCCCTCCTACCGGCTCCCGCCCAGCCTCTTCCTCCGTTATGTGTGTGTGTGTGTACATGTATGTATGTATGTATGTATGTATATATATATATGTATACATATATAATGACACATCGTCTTCCCCCTCCTACTAGCTCCCCTACGGCCCTTTCCTCTATTATATATACATATATAAACATATCGTATCACAATAACACCGTCTTCCCCTCCTACAAGCTCACATCCGGCCCCTTCCTCCGTTATATATATATATATATATATATATATATATATATATATATATAATATATATATATATATATATATATATATATATATATAGTAATGCAATAACCACCGTCTCCCCCTCCCACCGGCTCTCGTCCGGCCACTTCCTCTGATATGCATGAATACAACACACACATACACAAGTAACTGTGGGAGAGAGGAGATAGAGGAGATGGAAGGAGGTAGCACAAAGATCAAACGACAAAGGAACGAGAAACGACACATTGAGCAGGCCAGATTGTGCTCCCGGTCGATCGCCTGGTCGACCGGTGGAGGAGGCTGGTCGACCGCCCGATCGACCGGCGTGCACGAGCGTGCACAGGAAGGAGCGATCGACTGGCCTGGTCGATCGACTGACAAGGGCTCGCTGTCGGTTAGACGCGGTCGACCGGGGCCGGTCGACCGACAGGCGCGTTTTGACTTTCCTTTTAGGATTCGGATTCCTTTTCTAGATGGGATCGAATCCAATCTGGTTTTTCATAAATCCAGGGACTCTATGGCTATAAATAGAAGCAAGAGCCCTCATGTATTGTATCCCACTAAAAATCTCCATTGAAAATTCCTTGAAGAAGGAATAATTTGTAATTGATTGTCGAATCAATAAAATCTCTCTCTCCCTTGTCCTGAGGACGTAGGCACATTATCGAATCTCGTTAAATTTGTGAGTTGATTGCTTTTCTCTATTATTTGCTATTCCTGTCATGTTGGTTGCTTCTCCGACTGCATCGAGTCTCCGCCAGGTGGGCGGATTCCTCAAGGGTGGTTGTTGTGTTCCCCCGACTGCTGCGCACAATAAGTGGTATCAGAGCATCCCACGTTCGTCGTGGGATCATCTGTTGATTCAAGGGCATCTGTTGCTGATTGGCGGAGTTCGTGTGTCGATCTCGGATCAGCGTTGGGACTGTTTGTGGGATCGTGTGTCGATCTCAATATAGCGTGTAGATTGCTCGAAGAATCAACTTGGAGGAGTAGATTGCTTCGGAAACTCTTCGAAGGGTTCGCGTGGAGGTAAAGATCCTGTCTTTATCTAGTTTGTTTTATCTAACTCCGTTTATTTCCACATTACTTTGAGGAATCAGTTGAGAAGATGGCTGGAGAAAGTACATCTGTGAGATCCATGAATCCACATCCAAGGATTGATGTGGTGAAGTTCAACGGGACGAATAGCTTTGGTATGTGGAGGTGTGAGGTTATGGATGCGTTGACGGCATCAAACCTCGAAAACACTCTACGGTTGGAGAAGAAGCGTGCATCAACGACGGAGGAAGATTGGGACAAGATGAACCGTTCGGCGTGTGGCTTGATCAGGTCTTGTCTGACACAAGACATCAAGTATCAGGTGTTGCATGAGACATCTGCAAGGCAGATATGGGAGATCCTGGAGAGGAAGTATCTGACGAAGAGCATAGAATCGTGATTGCAGTTGAAGAGTAAGCTCTATGAGTTTCAGATGCAAAGAGGATGCTCCGTCAATGAACTCTTGAACCGCTATGCGAAGCTTCTTACAGATCTAGTTAATGTAGATGTGGAGACTAGTGAAGAGGATAAGGCGATAATTCTTTTGAACTCTCTTCCTAGGGAAGAGTATGAGGCCTTTACTCTTACTTTTCTAAATGGAAGACAATCCCTTAACTACGATGAGGTGTCTGCTGCACTTGTGAGTTATGAAGCAAGGAGAAAATACCGACTGTCTTCCTCGAGAAGCACAACAGCAGAGGCATTGGAGGTAAGAAACAGAAGTTCCAATAAGAAGAGAAGAGACGATCGGGGAGATCAAAGTCCAGATCAGGCTTCAGAAATCTGAAGAAGAATCAGTGTGCCTTGTACAAGGAACTAGGATACTGGAAAGCTGAATGCCCGAAGACCAAAGGTAAGAAGGTGGAGTCTAAGACTAAGGCAGATCTTGCAAAGGTGGTCAGTACTCAAGGCAGTACCTCATAGGCAGATGGATCAGACTCACACTCATCGGTATTCTCTCTCTCTGTTACTACCCCTACTATTTGTAACTCAGAGAATGCTGAGTGGATCTTGGATACCGGAGCCACCTATCATGTGCGTCTGAATAGGGCCTGGTTTTCTAGCTTTGAGAAGCTGGATGGATGTTACACGGTCATGGGTGATGATCATCCGTGTAATATAGAAGGGATGGGTACAGTCTGTATCAAGATGGATGATGGGATAGTACGAGGAATTAAAGGAGGTAAGGTATGTACCTCAACTCAAAAGGAATCTGTAACGCCCCGATCCTGCGGGTACGGAGACGTTACTGCAACGTATATACGCAGGTCAGAAATACCCTCACGTATATACGCCAAGCATCAGTACAGGCAAGAATCAGAGTACGGAAGCAAGTGGTGCATTATACATTCCAACATATGAGTACAATTACAAAGTTATCACCAGAGGTGATCCAATATTACATGAATATTACATCACTGACATGCGCAATTGCGAGATTACAAGTAGATGTACATGGATGAATAGTACAAAAGGGCACTCACGAGTTTACTAAAGGAAACTCGAGAGGCACACAGGGGGCCTGGAAGGATAAAACTCTGGACGGTCTACTGGAGATCCATGCTACCGCTGCGCCACTCTGATCAGCAACAGGGAGAATCCACGCACTTCAATCTCCATAACCTGGACATGAGAATCCAGGGGAGTCAGATGAAACTCCCCAGGCGAGTGGTGAAGCAAAAGCCAAGTGGCGAGCAAGGATAAGCACATGTATAGCGATAAAACCAAATATAGCCGAGGACGAGCAAATCTGATTGTATGGTTTCAGATCACGACTCCATAAGACTAGTACGTCGAAAGAATAATCCAAACAAGGAAACCCTCATCTATATACATTTATCTCATGTCATCATAATCCAAGCACATACAATCCGACTGTACTCAGGGCATGATAAGATAATGAACAGGAGGCAGGTAGATACAAGGGATAAAGTAGAGCATGAGCAGTTAACATAATAATACTCATAAAACCGAAAATCCGAAGTAAAATCCAGGACAAGCAAATATGATAAGGCATATCACAGATTCATAGCCGTTAAGCTGCAGGCTTCAGTATGCGTCCCATTCCACATACCTCTACTTACAACTTAAAGAGCCGATTATTAGACACTTTATTATTACTCGTCTTACCCTGATATCTAGATATGTGGACTAGCGTCCCAACACACATAGATCCATATCCGAGTAAAGCAAGGTTGTTATTGGAAACCAGCGGGGGTATCAACGAACTATGTTTACAGTGGGTCCCGTACATACCCGGGACCACGGCCCAGGATTGTTCCGTTGCTTGGTGACGGAACCTGCCGCAAGGCTAACAGGAGGGACTTATGTATGCCCTTTATCATGATGGTACCAGGAATAAGGGAGCCAGCTCTCCCCTCGGTCCCCTGGAGGCCCACAGGTCAGACCGGAAGTTTTAGTTGCACAACATGCCTAATACCACTGTAAACACGAACACATATTGATAGCCGCATGTTTCCCCCGACCCGATGCAAGTTGTTCCTTTTATGAATTATTAGATGATTATCAGATTCGGGAATGAGCAAGAACAAGTCAGGAATATCAGGAATACATGCATATCAGGAGTACTGGTTCGTACTATAAGGTATCACAAGTGTAACAGGAGTACAGTTGTACTATTAAGATGTCAGGTCATCATTCCCGTTATCGTGATAATCATAAGAGTCAAGTATATCATGCCGGGTGTTAAGTGATAGCATGACAGGAGGATGATGTTTGGCAGGTGACAAGTCATGTCAAGAGATTGATATTAGTCTGGTGGCAAGTCATGTCAAGTAGTAGCCGGTCTGGTGTTAGATGGTAACAAATCAGTTGACAGGTGATATACATGTGTTAAACAGCAGCATGTAATGACAAGTAGTATAAACAGGTGACAGGCATTGGCATGAAGATGGTAGTAAGCTAAGTAAAAGCATGCCAAGTATAAACATAACCAGCAAGTAATAGAATAACAGTTGTACATAATCAAATCAAGGGGTTAGTTCCAAACAACATAAATCAGGAGCAATATAAGTCGACCATATGAAAGGAAAAGCCAAGAAGACAAGCGAGAACACTCGCATAACCCATGAAATAGTAAGGCAGGAGGATAGCGAGAACACTCGCCTAAATCTTAGTGAAATCTCTGATATCCGGAATCCAGGGAATCAACGCGTCAGTGCGTTTAGAGAGAGAGTGATAGAAATAGTGTGTACAGGGAGAGGAGTATGCATAGGAACGCGAGTTTTAAGAGTGAGACGCGGGAGTCGCGCCGCAGGAATAGCAGACGCGGGAATCACAGACGCAGAAGTTGCGTCGTGAAGGCACCACAACGCGGGGTTTGAGACCCGAGTTCAATTCAGGACGCGAGGGGAACGCGGACGCGAGCAAGAACACCGCGTCGCGCTAACACAGGAAGAACACGGACGCGGGCATGGGGTCCGCGTGAGGAAACAAACAGAGAGAAGGGGATGGTGATATATGTCAAGTGACGAGTCATGAGACAACAATGTATGATACAAGTCCCGAGGATAATGATCATGTTCAAGGAAGGGATTAACAATAGCCAACAGCCAGGATTAGTCGACTAGGGAGAACAATTAGTCGACTAATAGGGGATTAGTCGACTAATAGAAGAAGGTCAAGTCGACTGATAGGCTGCGTTTCACAAGACTGCGTTTCCAAGTCCGCGTCTCACAAGTCTACGTCTCACAAATCTGCGTCTCCAGGGAATAGTTAGTCGACTAGGAAAGGGGATTAGTCGACTAGCTATTCCCTGGAGACGCAGATTTGTGAGACGTAGACTTGTGAGACGCGGACTTGGAAACGCAGTCTTGTGAAACGCAGCCTATCAGTCGACTTGACCTTCTTCTATTAGTCGACTAATTCCCCTATTAGTCGACTAATTGTTCTCCCTAGTCGACTAATCCTGGCTGTTGGCTATTGTTAATCCCTTCCTTGAACATGATCATTATCCTCGGGACTTGTATCATACATTGTTGTCTCATGACTCGTCACTTGACATATATCACCATCCCCTTCTCTCTGTTTGTTTCCTCACGCGGACCCCATGCCCGCGTCCGTGTTCTTCCTGTGTTAGCGCGACGCGGTGTTCTTGCTCGCGTCCGCGTTCCCCTCGCGTCCTGAATTGAACTCGGGTCTCAAACCCCGCGTTGTGGTGCCTTCACGACGCAACTTCTGCGTCTGTGATTCCCGCGTCTGCTATTCCTGCGGCGCGACTCCCGCGTCTCACTCTTAAAACTCGCGTTCCTATGCATACTCCTCTCCCTGTACACACTATTTCTATCACTCTCTCTCTAAACGCACTGACGCGTTGATTCCCTGGATTCCGGATATCAGAGATTTCACTAAGATTTAGGCGAGTGTTCTCGCTATCCTCCTGCCTTACTATTTCATGGGTTATGCGAGTGTTCTCGCTTGTCTTCTGGCTTTTCCCTTTCATATGGTCGACTTATATTGCTCCTGATTTATGTTGTTTGGAACTAACCCCTTGATTTGATTATGTACAACTGTTATTCTATTACTTGCTGGTTATGTTTATACTTGGCATGCTTTTACTTAGCTTACTACCATCTTCATGCCAATGCCTGTCACCTGTTTATACTACTTGTCATTACATGCTGCTGTTTAACACATGTATATCACCTGTCAACTGATTTGTTACCATCTAACACCAGACCGGCTACTACTTGACATGACTTGCCACCAGACTAATATCAATCTCTTGACATGACTTGTCACCTGCCAAACATCATCCTCCTGTCATGCTATCACTTAACACCCGGCATGATATACTTGACTCTTATGATTATCACGATAACGGGAATGATGACCTGACATCTTAATAGTACAACTGTACTCCTGTTACACTTGTGATACCTTATAGTACGAACCAGTACTCCTGATATGCATGTATTCCTGATATTCCTGACTTGTTCTTGCTCATTCCCGGAATCTGATAATCATCTAATAATTCATAAAAGGAACAACTTGCATCGGGTCGGGGGAAACATGCGGCTATCAATATGTGTTCGTGTTTACAGTGGTATTAGGCATGTTGTGCAACTAAAACTTCCGGTCTGACCTGTGGGCCTCCAGGGGACCGAGGGGAGAGCTGGCTCCCTTATTCCTGGTACCATCATGATAAAGGGCATACATAAGTCCCTCCTGTTAGCCTTGCGGCAGGTTCCGTCACCAAGCAACGGAACAATCCTGGGCCGTGGTCCCGGGTATGTACGGGACCCACTGTAAACATAGTTCGTTGATACCCCCGCTGGTTTCCAATAACAACCTTGCTTTACTCGGATATGGATCTATGTGTGCTGGGACGCTAGTCCACATATCTAGATATCAGGGTAAGACGAGTAATAATAAAGTGTCTAATAATCGGCTCTTTAAGTTGTAAGTAGAGGCATGTGGAATGGGACGCATACTGAAGCCTGCAGCTTAAACGGCTATGAATCTGTGATATGCCTTATCATATTTGCTTGTCCTGGATTTTACTTCGGATTTTCGGTTTTATGAGTATTATTATGTTAACTGCTCATGCTCTACTTTATCCCTTGTATCTACCTGCCTCCTGTTCATTATCTTATCATGCCCTGAGTACAGTCGGATTGTATGTGCTTGGATTATGATGACATGAGATAAATGTATATAGATGAGGTTTCCTTGTTTGGATTATTCCTTCGACGTACTAGTCTTATGGAGTCGTGATCTGAAACCATACAATCAGATTTGCTCGTCCTCGGCTATATTTGGTTTTATCGCTATACATGTGCTTATCCTTGCTCGCCACTTGGCTTTTGCTTCACCACTCGCCTGGGGAGTTTCATCTGACTCCCCTGGATTCTCATGTCCAGGTTATGGAGATTGAAGTGCGTGGATTCTCCCTGTTGCTGATCAGAGTGGCGCAGCGGTAGCATGGATCTCCAGTAGACCGTCCAGAGTCTTATCCTTCCAGGCCCCCTGTGTGCCTCTCGAGTTTCCTTTAGTAAACTCGTGAGTGCCCTTTTGTACTATTCATCCATGTACATCTACTTGTAATCTCGCAATTGCGCATGTCAGTGATGTAATATTCATGTAATATTGGATCACCTCTGGTGATAACTTTGTAATTGTACTCATATGTTGGAATGTATAATGCACCACTTGCTTCCGTACTCTGATTCTTGCCTGTACTGATGCTTGGCGTATATACGTGAGGGTATTTCTGACCTGCGTATATACGTTGCAGTAACGTCTCCGTACCCGCAGGATCGGGGCGTTACAGAATCTTATCTCTGTTGGAGCTTTGGAAGCATTGAGTCTTGTGATATCTGTACGAGATGGTATTCTCAAGATGATCAAAGGCTCGATGGTGGTGATGAAGGGCGTCCGCCGGGACAATCTCTACTACTTGAAGGGTAATACGGTTACAGGTCAGGTGAAGACTTCTAGTTCTTCAGATGATGGTTGCACAAAAGTCTGGCAGGTGAAGGTCAGACATGAAGGTGAAAGGTCTTTGCAAGCTCCTGCAAAGAAGGGATCGTTGGAAGGTGTTGCTACCTGCAACTTAGAAGGTGAACATAGCATTCTGAACAAAAAGAAGGTGAAATTCAGCACCAGTACTCACCGCTCAGAAATTCTTCTTGATTGTGTTCACGTAAGCATTTGGGGACCTGCTAAGACTGCATCGCTTGGAGGTCACAGGTACTTTGTCTCTTTGTTAGTTTATCTAGGCATTATTGGATATATCCCTTGAGACAAAGATATGAAGCCCTAGATATGTTAGTGAAGTGGAAAGGAAGAATGGAGAAGCAAATAGGTAGGAAGATCAAGAAGCTACAGATTGGTAATATTGGTAGAGACATGAACCAATTCCTACGATTTGGTCAGAACACCTGTATTACTACTCACTTCACAAAAGGTATAAATGGGTTAGTTAGGAAAGTAAACCGTTCCTTACTGGAGAAGGTTCGGTGGTTATTGTCTAATGCAAGATTAGACAAATCGTTTTGGGCTGAGGCAATTGTGTATGCTAGCCATCTCGTAAATGGATCGACAGCGATAGGAGGTAAAGCTCCATTAAAAATTTGGTCTGAGAAAGCTACTCAAGATCATGGTTTGCTACGGGAATTTAGAAGTCCGACCTACTTCAGTGCCAAGGATGGCAAGGTGAATCCGCGAGCAAAGAGGTTTGTGTTTTTGGGTGTCAAAAGAAATATGAATGGCTATAGGTTGTAGGATGCTGAAAACAAGAAGATCATGTTGAGTAGGCATGTCACATTTTATGAGACTTCAATGTTGAAGTCTACCGTCTCTCAGCAGGTGGAGAGGACGGAGACCAAGGAAGTATCGCAGCGGGTGGAGGTTGATGCTACTCTACCATCTCCAGTTGGTTCGAAATCAGTGAAGACTTCACCGGATGTGACACGGGTGGAGATCATGTAGCCAGGGTTGATGCTGAACAGGATGAAGACATTGATCAGAATGTCGGGTTGTTTGCAGCCATTGGAACCAAGGTAAAATCACGCTCGTGGGTAAAGAAGCATGAATCTCAAGCTTGTGATCGCGACAAGCTCAAGTTGAAGGCCGTTATTCTCCATGATGGCAGTAAGGAGGTTCATATGACTCAGTCAGATAGGTTCACTGCTACAGATCCAGGTACAAGTGCTTGAGCTTGATGGTGCTCATTTGAATGAATTACGGTTGGCTTGATCCCTTGGACAAGGTACTTAGGCAGCCGTAAAGGCGCAGCCATTTGGTGATGCAACCCCTATGAAGCTATTTGGGTTCTCGAGAAGTTGATTAGAACTTCACGTAGAGGTGAAGAGTTGTGGCCGATTGGACTTCACGTAGAGGTGAAGAGTTGGACTTCACGTAGAGGTGAGGTGTTGTGATCTCGATGAACAGATTGATCTTCTGATGAGAAGATGGATGAGATTGCATAGGAGGGGTGTGCATCCAGTTGTTGAAGCCGATGATGGTGTTCGGTGTGCTCTACTCAGACTTGGTTGGACCGTCAGCTGAAGACATGTAGACTAGATAGAGGTAGTCAGTTGGAGAGTCAGTGTTGGCTCATGATGAGTTCTTCGTGAGGTCGTGAAGTTGCGGAGTAGGAGCCACGTTTGGTGATCGGCGTGTATGAAAGTTCTTCTAAGGTGAAGTGTAGGGAAGGCATGTGTGGTGCATCCCAGTTGGATAGCTGAGCTACAGATTCCAAGCCGAGATCGTGTGTCGATTTCGCCGAGATCGTGTGTCGATTTCGTCCGGAGCGCGCAAGCCGAGATCGTGTGTCGATTTTGCCGAGATTGTGTGTCGATTTCGTCAGGTGATAGACTAGAGTTCGTTGGAGATCGGCTCAGATTTGAAAAATCTTCACCGAGGTAGAGAATTGTGGGAGAGAGAAGATAGAGGAGATGAAAGGATGTAGCACAGAGATCGGACGACAAAGGAGCGAGAAATGGCGCATTGAGCAGGCCAGATTGTGCTCCTGGTCGATCGCCCGGTCGACCGGTGGAGGAGGCTGGTCGACCGCCCGGTCGACCGGCGTGCACGAGCGTGCACAGGAAGGAGTCGACCGGCCCGGTCTACTGACTGACAAGGGCTCGCTCTCGGTTAGGTGCGGGCGACCGGACCGGTCGACCATGTCATGGGTCGGTCGACCGGCCGGTCGACCGACAGGCGCGTTTTGACTTTCCTTTTAGGATTCGGATTCCTTTTCTAGATGGGATCAAATCCAATCTGGGTTTCCATGTCGGTCGACCGACAGGCGCATTTTGACTTTCCTTTTAGGATTCAGATTTCTTTTCTAGATGGGATCGAATCCAATCTGGGTTTCCATAAATCCAGGGACTCTGTGGCTATAAATAGAGGCAAGAGCCCTCATGTATTGTATCCCACTGAAAATCTCCATTGGAAATTCCTTGAAGAAGGAATAATTTGTAATTGATTGTCGAATCAATAAAATCTCTCTCTCCCTTGCCCCGAGGACGTAGGCACATTTGTAGGCTGTCTAAAAATCATTAAAGACAAGCCATTAAAAAAGGCAGAGTTTCAGGTTCTAGATGCAGGACTAATGATGGCCACCCGCGTCTCAAGCTCAAGGCGCGTGGGCTCGACACCCGCGTCTCAAGCTCAAGGCGCGTGGGCTCGACACCCGCGTCTCAACATCAAGGCGCGTGGGCTCGACACCCGCGTCTCAACCTCAGGGCGCGAGGGTCCAAGGCCCGCGTCTCGGTTATAACCGCCCTGGTTATGGGGTCAGTCACCGCCCACATAGCGGGGAAGTTAGCCCCTCATTGTGGAGCACTTTTAGGGGGCACGTTCACCCCTGAAGCCTCTATAAATAGCCCCGCCGCTATGAGGAGAAGAGAAGACAAGAGATCAGAGATAGACAACAGACTATACCCAGGCAGACAGAGAGAGAGAAGCAAGAGAGAGCTCAACTCTTCAGCAAGCTTGCTGCGTACAAGTTGCTCTTTGCCTACCTTCTCTTTGAGAGTTTTGGTAGACAGAGCTGTGCTACTCCTTCTACCAGCCGAAGAGAAGATCCCCGAAGGTCTAGACGGTCACCCGGTCAACGGAGAACAAGATTCACTCTCCATCGCCACACGAAGAACCCAGCCTTAAACAAAGGGAGGATTCAAGCTAAACATCCTCCCTCCCTTGTAATCGGAAGACCGATCTGTTGTAATCTTCTATCCAATCAAAAGAATTTTACAATCGAATCCTTCTTTTTTCAACGCATACAAGAGATGGCGACTCCGCTGGGGACTTCATTTGTTACCGACGAGCAAATCGTGGCACAAGGTGACATCCTCCGTAAGGGGAAGATGGTCGAATTGCTAGTTGTCGAGTTCAACCAGGCGAAGTACGAAGAGTTTCTCTCTTTCGGCTCCAAGAGCCCAAGGACCCGCGTCTGCCGCAGGGTCTCGGCGGGGAATGGCCCCAAAGCCCGATCAGAGGCTCTCTCGGGTGCCGCCGCTGCCCACTGTGCTAAGCCGGATACACGTGCCAACGCCTCTCAGGAGGCCCGCATGGTCTCAGGCACAACTGCCGTTGCTACCAACCGCGCCGCGCAGAACACACGCGTCAACGTCTCTCAGGAGACCCGCGTGGTTAAAATCTCCGGTGTCCAGCATCAGATCGTCGTTGGTCTCTCTCCACCTCCACGACGCAACCGAAATGCTGAGCGTCGTCAGAGGAGGCGTGCGCGTCAGCTTCAAGTTGGAACTTCTGATTGTCCAACTGAGGTTGCACGCAACGCACAAACTGGCGTCTTAGCTGCGCTGCATCCAGCGCGCAAAGTCCGCGTTTGGCGGCCCAAACGCGAGACTCCCCAAGTTAGGTCCTTTGAAGACCAACTTATCAAACGTCAAGGTGAAACCTCTGCGCCTCGTCAGACGCAAGAGGTACGCCCCCATAGGCGTGGGGCCCAGCAACCCACTCCCTCTCAAACTCTTCTGCCCCGACGCACTAAGCGGCAACGCGACAATCGCGTCTCGTCTCAACAGAGACGCCAGATGCGCGCCTTACAGCCGCGGCGTGAAAGTCGCGTCCCTGAAACCCGCGTCCGGCATATGGATGCCTCCCGTCTTCGACGTCGCGAGGTTAATCTCTTCGATCCCCCTCCCGTGGATCTGAGGGATTACTTGACGAAGAAAAGAAGTGCCAATCAGGTCACTTCATCATGTTGCTGCCAACGGCTCATCTCTATGCTCTCCGAGTGCCGTTGTGGTTCAGGTGTGCACCAGCAGTCTTTAGTTGGACAGCTGACCCTGATACCCCCGTCAGCCAAAAGAAGACGCTCTCATAGGCGGAGGAGATTCTCTGACGCTGAATACCCAGAGCTCACTGTGAATATGACAAGCAGGAGCAGAGGAAAACAGCCTGCAGTCAGCTCTGATGAGTCTGACTATGAACCGGAAGGAGTGTATCGACACACTCGTACCCGGACCGGGGCCATCCCCCCGATTGATTATAATGCCCTAGCCCGGGGCATCAAAGTGAAGGACTCTCACTCTGCAGTAGCAGAATCGCAGGCCTCGAATTCTTCCATCGAGAAGGAGGCCTTCACCTACATGACGAGCACTCCCGAAGAGACAGCCCGGCGCCTGGACCTGCAAGCTCAGATCCAGAAGGAACAACTTGAGATGATTCGTGCTCAGCAAGAATCCATCAACTCTCTCAAGCAGATGCTTGCGCAGTTGCTCGAAGATAGGAAGAAATCTCCCCCTAAAAAGTCTAAAGGCAAGGGAGAAAGCTCATCGTCTGTGCACCCTGATGGAGAGAAGCCCACCTCGACCTCGTCCAAATCCTCGTCGCAAGGGAAGGACGACCAAAATCAGGGGAAGATTCATTCCGAAAGAATGAATCAATTAGAGCAACGCCTTGAGGCCCTCACTAACCGTAAAGGCCTCCAGGAAGTGGGAGTGGTCCGGCCTTATCCGGCCGAATGGGACTTGGTTCCATACCCGCCCAAGTTTAAGGTCCAACCCTCCAGGCATTCGATGGGAAGGGGTCACCCAACCAACACCTCTACTACTTTAAATCCCAAACAGGGAATGTAGTAGACAATGATGTCATCTTGGCACGTCTGTTCATTGGCACCCTGAAAGGGCTCGCCTTCGAATGGTTTATGAAACTCCCGGAGGGCTCCATCAAGAACTGGGGCGATTTGGAGAAGCTATTCCTAACGCGCTTCTTCGAAGATGACTCAGAAGTCACGATGCCCACCCTTTTGGCTACCAAATAGTGAAAGGGAGAGTCCGTCAAATCTTTCGTGGAAAGATTTCAGAATGTTGCACTCTGATGTCCGAGCGGCATGACCCAGGTTACCCTGGTGGAAACATGCCGCTACAATCTCCAAACCTCACTCCTTACTCAAATAGGAGTTGCTGAAAGCCGCACCTGGAAGCAGCTGGTCCAACAAGGTGAACAGGCTGAGGAGATTATTGCCCGCGTCAGGGCGGAAGAGGGAAGCCACGGCCAGAGAGGTCAACCAGGCGTGCGCCAGACACATCCCTCCAGACAAAGCGGAAGGATAATTTGGCAACGGAGACCAAATCTCCCGCCAAACCTCAACCGGTCAAGGCAAGTGGCTCTTCAAGCCAGCCACGCGCCAACAAGCAGTATTCTTTCAAGGAGGAACATGTCGATTCGCTCTTTAAGCTACTCAACAAGAGCAATAGACTGAAGCTCCCTGAAGCCAGGCGCCCTGAAGAAGTCGGTAAAACCGACAATCCCAATTACTGCTTATACCACAGGATGTTGGGACACCCCACCAAAAGCTGCTACGTCTTCAAGGATATCCTTCAGGCCCTGATTGACGCGGAGGTATTAAAACTCCGACCAGAGCAGAAGAAGGTGACGGCTAACATGACGTCAGTTCTCCAGTTTGGAAGACAACCCCAACGCCTTCGGGGGTGGTCCCTGTTCCGAAAGGAGAGCTAAGAGTGATCAACATAGATCCTCACCAGCAACAAGAGAAAGGCCTGATACCTGTCCCCACGCCTCGAGGGGAAATCATGTGGGTCCACCCTGACCTTGTTGACGCCCAGCAATGGACTACTGTAACTAATAAGAAGTCCAAGGGCAAGGCAAAGGCGTCATCCTGCAATGTGGTGTGTGCCTCTTCTCGAGAAACGGATACCGATATTCCTTCGCTAACTGACTCGAAAGAGGAAACAATAGTTCTGGCCACAGAACCCAGTCAACTGGTGGCAGAAACCCGCTCAGGACAGCCATACTTAAAGCAGTATGGCGAAACGGCGGCAACCCCTCCACAACCAGCTCCAGAGCCAACCAAGCCCTCCACAAAACCACCAGTGGAGAAACAGAAGGAGATTCAATTTTCTCGAGCCCTTCAAAAGGGCATCGCGGAAGGATCTACGGCGCCTTACCGCTTTGATGTCCTGGCTCAATTGGCCAACATCCCGGCACAGATTACCTTGTATGAGCTTCTTAGGCTGTCAAAGTCAACCAGAGAAGCTCTACAAGAGGCTCTGGCAAATGCTGAGGTCTTCATGACCCAGGTACCAAAGGAGGAAGATGTAGAGAATTGTCTCCACACCTCCCAGAACGCCCCCTGCATCACCTTCACGGCAGAGGATATGCAGGTTAAAAGGAAGCATGATCGACCCCTGTACTTCACAGGGTATATTGGATCATCTGAAGTGAACCGCATTCAGGTAGATCCAGGGTCCGCGTTGAGCATCATGCCTCGCCGGGTCATGCAACATCTGGGCATTCCTACTCATCGTTTGAGCCCTACCCAGACAACTATCTATGGGTTCAATGCCAACAGGACCCGTCCGATGGGGAAGATTAAGCTCAAATGCCAGATTGGAAGTTTAAAGTCGGAAGTGACATGCTACATCATTGATGCCGACACTTCCTACAACCTATTGCTGGGACGGCCGTGGATTCACCGCAACTCCATCGTTCCCTCTACTCTCCATCAAGTCATGAAATACATTGACGAGAATGGAAAGGTGCAGACGTTGATTGCCGAAAGGCATCCATTCAAAGGGGTCGAGAATTATTTCACAGACTCCTTACTGTACCAAGATCCCGTGGAGACGGATGAAGTCCCGCAACCGGAAGAACCAGACTCTGGCAATGAAGCCGACACCGAGCTGGAGGAAGATGAGTGTGTGTGAGAGTTAGAGCCAGCTGTAACGGGCATTAATAAGCCTGATGTTGATAATACCTTCGCCGATGATGTAGGCGGTTGGTACATTAATGAAGAATTGGATTTAGCGTATTTTTTGTGTTTGCCTCTGATTCAGTACCGTCAGACACTAGTACCGACGTGGATGATGATCTCTGGTCGGCAATGGATGCTTTGACATCATTGCATGTACCAGTGAAATCGTCCTTTAAAACATGTCGAAATGTCGGCGATGCGCAAGAATCAATATTCATGGTTCCAGCAAGAAGGAAAGGCCAAAGACCAATTCTCTTCGGACGAATTGAATCCAAACCAATGACTCATGAAGAATCAGAAAGCGAGCAGGAATCCCTTCAGTTCGGTCATTATGAGCCAAAGGCACTCAGAATGATGAAAAACATGGGGTATGACCTAACCAGCAGACCCAGGTTGAACTTTGGCAAAGGAAGGAAAACGCTACTTCGATCCTTTGTGTCGAAAGGAAAAGCACCCGATTATTATCATCAGACTCGCAGGGGGTTGGGCTATGTATCAACTCCGGCTCCATCAGCCTCTGATTCTCGAGAATCGTCAGGTCACGATTACTCTTCAGGCACGTCATCATGGGAGTCAGATGCTAGTGTCGGCAACATCTTCAGAGAACTTTCAGTGAACATGGTTTCAACAAGCCACCTGGAAGACGGAAATGAAAAAAATGATCCAATCCGATACAGATCCTTGGATCAGACATTTAAACGCTCTTTGGGACACCCGCTTTGAGCAACGAGAGCCACCCACAGAAGACAAGGTTGTTCAGATCAATCTAGGTGATGAGGCTAACCCTAAACCCATCTTCATAAGCGACGGCCTGTCACCGTCGGAGAAAAAGGATCTAATATCTCTTGTTCAAGAGTACAGAGATGTCTTCGCTTGGAATTACGAAGACATGCCTGGACTGGATCCTCAAGTGGCTATGCACCGCCTCAACATCAATCCGGATGTAAAGCCTGTCAAACAACAACAGCGACGGTTCCGTCCAGAAGTAATGGAGGCGATTCAATCGGAGGTCAGAAAGCTCATAGATTCTGGCTTCATTAGGGAAGAGCAACATCCCGATTGGGTAGCCAACATCGTCCCCGTTGCTAAGAAAAACAGAAAGATCCGGATCTGCATCGACTTCCGTGACCTAAACGAGGCTTGTCCCAAAGACGAATTCCCACTGCCAATCACAGACGTCATGATTGACAATACTTGTGGATTCGAACGAATGTCCTTCATGGACGGGTTCTCAGGATACAATTAAATCAAAATGTATCCTGACGACGAAAAGCACACCTCCTTCAGGACACCATTGGGGGTCTACTGCTGTACCGTCATGCCCTTCGGACTGAAGAATGCGGGGGCAACATATCAAAGGGCTATGAACGCCATTTTCCAGCGGCAAATACGCAAAACGGTGGAATGTTATGTTGATGATATTGCGGTGAAAAGTCGCGCTAAGGGTGATCACATAGTTGACCTGAAGGTGGTCTTTGACATCATGCGAGCTCATCAATTGAAGATGAATCCCACCAAGTCCTTCCTGGGCGTGGCCAGTGGTAAATTCTTATGATTCATTGTAACCTCCACCGGAATCCATTTAGACCCGGAAAAGGTTCGCGCTATCCAGGACATGCAACCTCCGAGAAATCTTAAGGAACTCAGGGGATTGCAAGGACGATTGGCGTACATCCGCAGGTTCATCTCAAACCTCTCCGGAAGATGCCAACCCTTCGCTAAGTTGATGAAGAAGGGTGTCTCGTTCATTTGGGACGACGCTTGCCAACAAGCGTTCGAGGAAATCAAGCAATACCTCACCCAACCACCAGTCCTTGCAGCTCCAATATCCGGGAAACCTTTCCTGGTATACGTCCGAGCAATGGATCATTCTTTGGGAGCTCTACTAGCTCAGAATGATGATCAAGGACGAGAGCGAGCAATCTACTATCTGAGTAGTGTTGGCCCAAAGGCCTTCCACTCTAGTTTTGATGATGATTAACTCATGTAGTTATGTGTACTAATAATCTTGTGATTTTAGTTTCAGATCTTTAATCAAGTTATTAGTAGGTGATTAGCTTCAACAAGATGATTTGGAAGCTACCCACATGTTGATTCAAGAGCCCAAGCGTCAAAGATCATATATAGCACTTGCTCGGTGGATCAAAGAGTTTTGGATCGAGTCGGCTTGGAGATTGCGCTCTACAAGAAGACATCGGTACCATAGTTTAGTTTTGGGTTTAGATCCTAATTGTAAAGATTAGAATAGTATGATAAGCTCAAGTTCACAACACACACGTTTCATGTTTTGAATATTGGTTTTCGGTTTTAGGTTTAACCGATCTTGGTTTTCATGAATAGATTTTATATCAAAACAAGTTTACATGGTTTAGTGTATATATGATTTGTTCTATATACATGCATGCTTCTATTGCTTAAACAAACTTAGTTTGATAATCTACTTCAAGAGTTTTATGTTTTGGTATTTATGACAAAACATATTTTGGAATTAACGACAAAAACTATGATATATATTTGTTTCATGTATATTGGATTTCTATCCATATGCATCATGCCTAAATGTTGTTTAATATCATGTTTTTGTACTTGGAAGAGTTTTGGACAAAACGTATTTTCTATTCAAAATCCAAGTTTTAGAAAATACAGTTTTTGGTTTTTGGTAAAAATGATAAGACACAAAAATAGTTCATATTGATTGATATTTGAGCTAAACTTTTTACCACATGTTTATATATCAATGCAAAATGATAAAACTATTTTGGTGATTTTTAGAAAAGATAAAAAGAAATTTTAAACATTTTTCTAACTGAATTTCTGTTCCAGGCTTCAACCAAGTCGACTAGTAACCTGACTAGTCGACTAGGGCTGAGGTCAGTCGACCGGGCCGGTCGACCGACGTGCACAAATCTGAGCACGTTTGACAGCTTTGGGACGGTCGACCGGGACGGTCGACCGGACTGAGAGCAGTCTGCTCTCTGTTTGTTTCGGTCGACCGGGCGGTCGACCGGTAGCTGCCAACGGTCAAAAAATGACCGTTGTGCGGTCGACCGGGCGGTCGACCGTCAGGGTAAGTCTGGCAAAAATTACAGCCAACGGCTATTTTCTGGATTAGCCTATAAATACCCCATTTGCTAAAGTTTTTCTCAAAGAATTTTTGTGCGAATTTTTACATACTCTCTGGTGTTTTTACAGCAATAAAAAGAAGTTTTTGAGCTTGATTTGAACAATCTTTTTGGTGTTTTCATTAGGGTTTGAAAAATCAAAGAAAAGGGTTTTAGGAAAAGCTTTTGAATTGAACTTCTCTATCTTGGTTTCATTTATTTCCCAAAGATTTTCTTTGAGTTGCTGGTTTCAAATCCCTTGGTTTTCTCCACACTTGAGCTAAAATCTACGATCTTTTCTATAGGATTTTGTGTGGGAAAAAGAGATTGTTTTGTGGTTGTTGTTTGAAACAACTAAGTTGTAAACCCTATCTTTAGCTTGGCTTTGTGCCTTTCCCTCATTGTGTTGAGGAAGTTTGGCTATTGGGTTGTATCCCTCAAGGTTGTGAGGTGATCCTTGTATTGGTTTTGAGTTTGGAAATCCCTCAAGTTGTGAGGAGATAGTTGGCTTGGAGTTGTGCCTCAAGGAGGAGGTTGTGATTGTAAAGAGAGGAGTTGGGTACTCCTTGTGAGAGTTCTTGGTGAACTAGCTAGTGGATTAGAAATCCTTCGTGTGTCGAAGGCGGGGATGTAGAGCTGGGTGCTCGAACCTCGATAACATATCTCTGTGTTTGCGTTTGATCCATTGACTCTCTCTCTATCTCTCTCTTTACTTTGTGTATTGTGCATATTGCTATATCTTATACTTGCTTGTGTGTGTGTGCATCATTGTTGTAATTGCAATTAGTTTTTAAATTCCGCATTAAGTTCACTAGATTAACATCGTCACCTATTCACCCCCCCTCTAGGTGACTTTTCAAGTAGAACAATGATCGGAGCCGAACATCGGTATAACCCGATCGAGAAGGAGTGTTTGGCATTAGTGTTCGCCATTCAGAAAATGCGACACTATCTGGTAGGCCAAACCATAAATGTCATATCAAAAGTCAACCCCTTGAGGTTACTCATGACAAAGCCTTCATCGCTAAATGGCCGACTGGCAAAATGGGCCATATTATTATCTCAATATGAAATGCACTTTTTACCACAGAAGGCCATTAAAGGTCAAGCGGTGGCGGATTTCCTGGCTGAGCATCCAGATCCGAGGGCAACCAAGCTCTACGACGATCTCCCAGATGAGGTCGCTGAAGCCTGCCAGACCCAGACATCCTTTGAAAGGCAGGTGTGGCAACTTTTCTTTGATGGTGCGTCCAGAACGAGCCCAAAAGGACACCTAGTAGCAGGGGTAGGAGTAGTACTTGTCTCCCCACAGAACTATGTGATTCCTCGAGCTGTCTCAGTAACCGAACCTTGCTCCAACAATGTAGCGGAGTACAATGCTCTTTTGATTGGGATGCAGTTCGCCGATGAGATTGGCGTTTAAAAATCTCGAGGCATATGGCGACTCTAAACTCATCGTCAGCCAAGCTCGCGGGGAGTACGAGGTCAGACATGAAGACCTAGTACTCTACTATAACGCAACTATCCGCATGGTCGAAAGGTTCACAAACTTCTACATTGACCATGTACCACGCAAGCAAAATGCGCACGCAGATGCACTTGCATCCCTCGCGGCCTCCTTAGCTCTTCCAGCTGGAGCAATGGAGAAAGTATTCGTCTACAGCCACGACCTGTATTGCCCGAGAACTGCCCTCGAAGACTATCAGAAGTCAAAGGGAGAGTGTCAAGGCAAAGAAGTGCTGGAATTGTCAACCGGGCCAGAGCTTAAAGACTGGCGATTCCCCTATATCGACTATGTCTTGTACGGCATCCTGCTTGAGGATGCTAAAGAAGCGGCTGCCATTCGAAGGAAAGCCCCCAAATTCTACTATAATGCAATTACGCGAACATTATATCATCGATCGCATGACGGGATCTTGCTCCGCTGCCTTTCACCAAAGGAGGCACATGAAATGTTGAAAGAAGCCCATGACGGTATGTGTGGAGCCCATCAACCTGGGCCAAAACTTGCATACCGACTCCAAAGGCTGGGATATTATTGGCCTAAGATAATCGCTGACGCCATCACTTATGCCAAAAGATGTCACGCCTGCCAGGTACATGGCGATTTCATCCATCAAGCACCAGGATACCTTCACTCTACAACCTCTACCTGGCCATTTGAAATGTGGGGGATGGATGTAGTTGGCCCTATCACCCCGCCGTCATCAAAAGGACATCGGTTTATTTTGGCAAAAATCGATTACTTCTCCAAATGGGCTGAGGCCGTTCCTTTGAAGGAGGTAAAGTCATCTAATGTGATCAAGTTCGTAAAACATCACGTCATTTACCATTTTGGGGTACCTCGACGAATTGTCCATGACAATGGGCCCCAGTTCATCAGTCAAGCTTTCCAAAGGTTCTGCGCTAAGTTCAGAATCTAGAGTATGTCCTCAACGGCATACTACCCTCCCGCTATTGGTCTCGCAGAAGCTTTCAACAAGACCATTGGCAAGCTCCTCAAGAAATTCGTCTCGAAAAGTCAACGTGACTGGGACGACAAGTTAGGTGAATGCTTATGGGCTTATCGCACAACTGTGCGAACCCCGACTAAAGCCACGCCATTTTCTTTGGTATACGGGTGTGAAGCCGTGCTTCCACTCGAAATCCAAATTCCATCTCTATGCGTTGCCTTGACAACAGAGATGACAACAGAGGAGAAGCATCAACAGCGACTCCAAGAATTGGAAGCCTTAGACGATAGGCGTCTGTAGGCCCAACAGCAAATCGAGCTCTACCAGGCTCGAATCACCAGAGCCTTCAACAAGAAAGTTAAAGTGCGAACTTTCAAGAAAGGCGATCTTGTCTTAGCCGTCAGAAGACCCATGGTAATGACGCACAAGACAAAAGGAAAATTCCAACCCAAATGGGAAGGGCCATTTGTAGTAGAGTCAGTCTACTCGAATGGGTCATATCGTCTCATAACTTCAAATGGCGATACACTCATGATGCCGATCAATGGCAGATTCTTGAAGAAATACTATCCCTAGATAGTGTTCTTCCTCAGATCAAGTTCAAAATTACACCTCTGATCAAAACAAGAAGAATTTCTTCATTAAAACATCCGACGCCTCCGACGTCTAAGGATAGAGGAAAATGTTGGCCTCTAAGCCCAACATAAGTCTTTGACAACTTATCATGCTAAGGGGAATAGCATGGCTAGCCCAACTCAAACGGTAGTTGGTAAAGGCATATCAAATCCGTTGATAGCTGAGGGTTTGCTAAAAATCCTAAGTGGACTCAGCTCCACTCTCCCCTCCAAAATCTCTTACCAATTCTCATCCACAGAATGGTAGGCCTAAGAGATACAGTTGTTGCCAAGTTCACGCTATACCTCTGGCACTTCAAACTCCACCTGTCCATTCTTATCAATAGAATGACAGGTCCTCAAATTGCTCATATCGCAAATCAATTTCTGTCAAGTTAATACCTCGCCTCTGACAAATTACTGTTAAGTTAACATTATACTTCTAAACAGTACATTAAGTCTCTGCCAAGTTTAATACCACACCTCTGACAGTCACTTTCCTCCAGACTTCCATGTCGAAGCCGAAATGGATGATGCTAAGTTCAACATCACACCTCTAGCATCCAATTCATTGTTAAGTTCAACAATACACCTATGACAATGAATTTCCCTCGAACTTCCGTATCGGAGTCGAGATGACCAATGCCAGGTTCAACATTACACCTCTAGCATAACTCTCACTGTCAAGTTAAACATCACACCTATGTCAGTGACACTTCTGTTTTCCCAAATGAAACTGAAGTATTTCCGAGTCAGGTTAATATCACACCTCTGACTCACATCCTTGTCAGGTTAACATCATATTTCTGACAGATCACACCTCTAACGGTAAAAAACTTCTTAGATTCCCCGCAGATCTAGATTCACTTGCTATTCTCTTCAATAGAATAACAAGTCTACCTAAATACATTGTTAGGTTAATACTACACCATTAACAGTGTTTTTCTTCAAATCTCCAGCTGAGCTTAATCAAGTGAATCCTAAACCTTGATAAAGGCCCATCTTCCCTGGGGGTACAAGTTCTACTTGTCATTCTCCTTTATAGGTTGACAGGTCCACAAAATTATCTTATCTCCTGTCAAGTTAATATTACACCTCTGACAGCATTGGGGAGTTCCAAAAATAGGATTTCTCTCTAAAAAGTTTGACTATTTGAAATTATCATCATAGTTTTAACAAGTCAAAGTCCTTTGCTTCTATGCGTCTGACCAAAAAAAAATTCAAGACAATAGAAGGAGAAAAAGAAAAGTGTCACTTTTATTTATATCCAGGCACATGAAAGTGATACAAAAATGCTCTCTTATATAATAAGATTGAGTGTTACAGTTAAGGAGTATAAAGAACTCTCTCTCTCTCTCTCAGAGGTTGCACTCGCTCCTCAGCTGCATGTTATTCCGAGTACAGGATGCTTGGAAGGGCGCCAAAGTAGGATCGAACATTGTGGCAACGATCAGAAGCTGGTTGCACCACGATGCATGATGCAAACTTTGAAGAAGTCTCTGGCTGATCGAGAACAATGGTGGTTCTTGAGGTCTGATGGCAGCAGAATCTTCTGATCCCACCTGACCATCCGAAGCCGGGTTATGATCCGTCGAACACCTCCATCCAAAGTGGGGGTATGATCCTTCGTTGATGAACATCTCTTCCGCCAGAAGATCGTTTAATGAGCATGAAGTTTCCTCGATGTCACTTCTGGGGTAAGAGAGGAGGTTTTAAGACCTCACAGGGGATGCTACCCACCACTGTATCCACTGCAACCCCCGCCGCCATACCCACTGTGACCGTGACCAGCCCGCAAGCATGACTGGTGCATCGCGTCCAATGAGATCTTGACGAGGGTTAAGTCCCCCGTCAGGGATCGTGATTTCTTCCCTTGTGGACGATGGAGACTATGATTTCTTCCCTTGTGGATGAACATCGAACAAGTTCGCCGGCCGATATATTCTCCCACGGGCCCAGCGAACGTGAAAAAGGATGATCAAGCCTACCTGCAAGAAGCAAACAAGGGGATTAGACAATTCAGAGCTTAGTATACTTCGACAGAAGAAAACTAAGTCACAAACGCGGTTATTGCTGAAGACTGCAGACGCGGGAATGACCCGCACGCTGGGCCAGATTCCTGTAAACAGACGCGAGCAAGACTGTGATACACACAGAATTCAAATGCGACCTAATTCCACATCCGCGTCTAAGATACAAGACGCGCAGAGAATCAGACGCCAAAAATTGCCATCTCTCTGTTAGAGGAACAAGAGTTGCAAAAGTTCAGGCTTGAAACCTTCGACCCGAATTGAAATTCTTCCAAATCAGTGGCCAGGTACCAACGACTTCAATACTTGCGTTCAAAAAAAGTTTAAGTCGATGGCACAAATTCCAGAAGAGGAATGCACCAACCACGACTTCGCAGGAAAGTCCAGATGATATCTCTCTAAGAGATGTACTAAAATTCAAACTTGGTTGGATCTAAAATGTCATTGTAAGTGGACATGGCATACCCGCAGAGGCCTCTGTTAAGAGTTGAACTCTCTGCATTGAGGCGCGGACGTAAAAGGTGCTCATGGAGACGCTTCCTATCATTGAAATCACTTGACAGTAATAATCTACTGAAGAGACCAAACAGAAGCATGGAAGCTCTGGGTCATCTTCATCCATGGAGGCAAACACCTGATAGGGTCCTTGAAGGAAGAAGACAGAATCTCTCAGAGCACTCACTCTCAAAAAGAACACAGTCTAAGTATGGACTGTTAAAGAGAGTGGAAGAGCCCCTATTTATAGGCAGCCCATAATAACCGTAGTTAATGGTTCATCAATCGGAACCGTCGGCCTTAATGACCGCACGATTGTCAAAGCCCAATGGGAGGCTGACGCGTGGAGCGTCGCTTCGCGAAGCATCGAAGACGCTGGTTTCCAACCGCCAGCGCCGTATTGGCATTAAAAGGCATTAACGCCTAAGCCCAATGAAGAGCTGACGCGTGGACAAACCGCTTCGGGAAATAACGGATGATGCGGGTTCCCAATCGTCAACGGAGACTTGACGTTTAAAGATTTCATAAAATCTTTATGACAGGCTGTTTATAACGCCTGGGAAATCGTGCCAAAACGCAGGTGTGAGAGCTGCGTCTAAAGACCCGCGTCCCCTCTTTTCTCAAAAATCGGCGTCCTCCTTCATTCCAAGTTAGAAGATCCTTCGCGTCTCTTGGATGATTCAAAGTCGATCCGCGTCTCTCAACAAAAGGGACTCATTATTAGGGGGCCCCAGTGGGAAAGCTCATAAAGCTGCGTCTTAAGGCTTATAATTTCAGCAGAAAAAAGCCCATCACCTTCACAAGCATCTTGGGAGCTGCGTCTACAGAGCCACGTCCCTAATGTTAAGGGACGTAAGACCTTATTATCCAGAACTCTGCGTCTGGATAGAGTTAAGGATTGTGGCCAATGAACCACACTCAAAGCCGTGTCCTTCGCGTCTGCTTGAACCGCGTCTTCACTGGCAAGTCAGAATCGTGTGCCTCAGAGCCGCATCTCTTTCTACGTTGCGTTTCGTCAAAAGAACGTAGTTTTCCTAAGTTCAGTATTCACAGTCAGCCGGAGAGCACAATTAAAGACTGTGATTAAAAGATTGAATCCATCCGTAGCAAGGCAATGAAGATGGAACAAAAAAATTTCAACAACTTTTATTATTCAAAAATGATAAAAGTAGATACAAACACTCTTAGTAAATAGAGTGTTCTTTTCCTTACAAAAAAGAAAAGAAAAGAAGAGAAGGCTAAAGGTCCTGGTTCGCCAAGGAACGAATTTGCTCTCTAAGGCGATGTATCTCATGTTGACGCGCCTTCTCAGCCTCCATGAGAGCTTGGGCCCGCAGATCCGCCTCAGGTAAAAATCCCTGCGCTCGTACTCGGAGGGATTCCAGCTTGGACGAACGAACAGAGAGATTTGCTTCAACTTGCGCCTTGGCAGCCTCTAACTCCGCTAGCCTCTTTTCAGAGGTAGCAAGCTTATGTTCGTTAATATTAATCACTACCTCGGCCCTGGCTATGGCGGCCCGAGAATCAAGGATAGCCTTCTTTGCAGCCTGTATGATCATCTCAGATTCCTTGGACTCGATCGCTAGCCTTTGATGATCAGCCTGGAAACCTTCGAGAAGACGGGTGTTATCAGTTATCTGCTCCTCCACCTCTCTTCGCTCTTTCTCTTGAGCAGCAAGGAGCCTATTCAGAGTTTCCTGGGCCTCGTGGAATGAGCTGGCATTCTCCAGGGATCGAAGCTCTCTCAGGTTTTGTCCCAGCCGCTCCACCAGCAGTAGACACGCCTGGGCTAGTGAAGGGCCTCCGGCCAACTTGATGTTTTCGACAAGTTTTCGAGATATGTCTGGGCGAATTCAAAAGAGGTACCCCCAGACAGGATGAAATCGATGCATGATCGCATTGAGGTAAAAAACTGCTGCACCGTCTAGCATGTCAGGAACTCCATGGTATCATCACCCGAAGTGCTCCCCGATCCCCTTTCTATTACGGGGTGAGGGATGTAAGCCGATTCTTCCGGTACAGGAGCCGGACTGACCACGGGTACGGCAGGAGCAAGAGTAGCCACTGGCGCTTCTGGGGTGCCACCTCCGTAGAAACCTCCACAGCCGATGACAGGGTAGTGAGCTCGACCTCCTCAGCCGAGGCTTGAGCTGTGTGGTCTCCCGGGCAGGCACTGACTGCCAAATCTCCTCCTACTTGAGCTTCCTCAATGCTCTCTGCACTTGCCTGAACTTCCTCAATGCCCTCTATAAATTACGAGAATATTAGCCATGACAGCAAAAGGAAGACATCTATACCAACATTTCCTTACTTGACTGGGGGTCCAAAGGTGGCGAGTCCTTGGGTGAATCCTGTAGGGTGGAGGTCTCCCCGACTTCGACGATTGCCCTCTCCTGAGGCACCCCAGTACGAGGAGACTCAGCTCTCTCCTGCTGAGCCAGTTCTTGTATCATCTCCTCGATCTGGGAGGAAGTAGCGGCCTCGCTAACCATGACTAGCCCTGCAACACGAGGCCAAATAAAAAAAAAGAAAAACGTCAAAAATCCTTCTCTTAGTTAAAGGATGAGTTTGGCAAGTAGTATACCTTCAGCAGCTTCAGCAGGAATACTTACCGCTAGTGGTGATGTCGTCAACGGCTCACACCCATATATTTTCTCCTCCGAGATGTGTGAGAATTTACTCGGATCAGGAGGAGCGGGTTCATCGCCAAAGTCGACCTCATCCTCAAAATTGATTTCCTCTTCGGATGATGAAGACGACAGGTCAATGCGAGGGACCTCGGCAACCGGAGCCTTGCCTCCAAAAACCCCAGTGGTTGGGCTGGGGTCAACTGTCCGAGCACTGGAGATGAATACACTGGGAGGCCCAGGCTGCTGTGCCTCATCTCTCCTCTCGTGAGCTGAGGAAGACCCAGGCTGAGTTGAGACTCCTGGAATCTCAACGTCACCCATTATGTCGACCTCCGGCCGCTGTGCCTCATCTCTCCTCTCGTGAGCTGAGGAAGACCCAGGTTGAGTTGAGACTCCTGGAATCTCAACGTCACCCATTATGTCGACCTCCGGCCGCTGTGCCTCATCTCCCCTCTCGTAAGCTGAGGAAGCCCCGGGCTGAGCTGAGACCCCTGGCCTCTCAACATCGCCTCCGCTCATTATGTCGACTTCGAACTGCTCGGCCTCGTCAGCAGCGGTGGGTTTGTCAGCAGGCTCCGCTTCCTCCACAATCCTGGGACCCTTGCTGCGCAACCTGCGGGCATGGACTAAGGGGGCATCATCCTCATCCGCCTCTTCTTCCCTCGGTTCCTCAACACCAGAAGGGATGTCCTCGGATGGAGAAACTGCAGCCGTCAAGTCTCTCCGGACCTTCTTTGGGGCAGGCTCAGCAGTGGAGGTAGAGCCTTGAGGACGCTTACCCACCGCCTGTCGAGCCTTTGCTGCTCGCGGCTCCTCCCTCGACCCCCTTCTGACCTCCTTCAGAGCCTTCAGATACTGCTCGACGCCTCGCGAGCGTTTAGCAGACCCCGACCTTGCTTCGTAACCTGCATTGATGCTCTCAATGCATAAATACTCCAGAGCAAAATCTGGTGTTTGGTTGGCCTGGAAGTACCAAGTACAGAAGCTGAAGCTGGCACGGCCCTTCGGCCCTTTGATAGGCAGCCGAAAAGTTGCTTCCGTCCCTCCGGCCACGTTATAATACCAAGCCCGAGCACCTTCGAACAGATTCCCACTGAAGGCGAGCCGAGCATTGGGGTTGCCGACATATAGTTAATCATAGCCGAACTGTCGGGCAAAGCGATTCGGCATATACAGCTCGATCGTGCATGAATTCCCTTGCCAGAAAAGCACATACCCGGGCCGAATGTTGACCAACCACCAGAAAATCCCCGTTGACAGCCTCGTGAAGTCATCTTGGCCTACGGAGTCAGTAAATTGTTCCCCGAAAGATGCACCAGGAATCGCGGGGAAGCAGCGATTAAGCTGGTAGTTCGAAGCCGACGTGACGCACTTTCGAATGTAATACATGTAAGTATTACACCAGGTTGAACCCTCCAACCGCTGCACGAAAGGAATAAACCCCTCACACCAAGACACTGGCGTCATCAGCGAGGGACAATGCATAATGTACCAAGCCATTAGGTACGTGTAGGGAAACTCAACCCGAGGGTTGGGGCGCTTTATCGTCGGCCTCCCCTCCGAGTCAACAATCACCTTGCCATGGGAGTCGACGGCCTCCCTGCCTCGCATATGTTTTGGGTTAACGTCCGCAACCCGCTTTGAATACTCGCCGCCATGGCCGGAAGAAGGGCTATGGGCCTACCATAAGCCAGAAGCACCGCCGGGTACACTACGTCGGCAACAATGACTTCATGTGACAGCGTTGGCACCACACACCGCTTCAACCACAGCATTAAGAAGCCCGCCAACAGTGCATGATCGGAGATGGGGATCCGGGCTCGATGATGGAAGCTTTTGAAAACCGTGTCAGGTTCGAAAACATCCTCGTTCGACTCCGTGGTGTAGGAGTCTACAGAAGCCTTGATCCTATCGGCAATCTCCTCGTCGGAGCTGGGAGCCCGTCGGGTCACTGGACGGTCTTTCTGGTTGACGCCATTGAACAGGTAGCTTGCCCAAGACAGCTGCTTGACTCCCCCCGCCCTCCAAGAGGTTATCTGGCCGCAGATGTGGAAGTGACATAACACCTCCCAGTAAGTCTCGTATACTCGAGGAGACCCTTTCTTTATAAGGTGAAGCTCCTCAGAGGTTGGGACGTATTCTTCATAGGGAGAATCCCCATTGCCAGCCCCGAGACCTCGTACAACTCGTGTAGGGCGAGACCCATCTCCCCGACCGGAGTGAAGAATATCCCCGTCAGAGGATTGTAACGCTCCAGGATCCCAAAGAAGTTTTGAGAGCTCGGTGGGATACCATATTGTACGGCTCTGACTGCTTGGTACAATTCCACCTGCTCCAACAAGCCTCTAAGGTCGGCAAGGACGAAGCTTACCATCCTGCCCCACCAATACCTCTCAGTGGAGTGGATCCACCCGGGCGAACGGAACTCGACCGGAAAATCACCCTCCACTTTCATGAACGCGTTAAGGAAGGTGGTGCCAAGCTTTGGTGTCTCTCCAACTGGGTGATTAGTCCTGAGCAGCCCTGGAAACAGGCCGAGAACCTCCCTATCATGACTATCATGGCGATATACCTTTTTGGAGCCTAGGTCGCCAAGAGTAACCTCAGGGACATATCGGGAGAGTTCCCATTTCATTTTCCGAGGGACAGACATGTGCTGGAGATAAGACAGTGGGTACATCCTCTCCATGTTTGGGAGAAAGAATCTTCTACCCCCTATCTGACGGAGCCATTTATAATTTCCGTCATACAAGGAATAGCCGCCCTCGCTAATACGGTCTCCAAAGAAGAAGGCATGCTTCTCCAGCGGAACGCGAGCATCCGTTGTGAATGCTGCGTCAGTCATAAGCTCCCGAAAGGTTGCCATGTCAACATTGGAGAGCCTCCTCCTGCGCTCCTGCGACCCATCAGCAGTCACAGGTACAGTCCTTTGCAGCACAAAGGTCAAATCACGATCAGCACCACCTACGTGCCCGAAGTGGCGCCTCTTGGAGAGTGGGGCAGAAGTGTGTTGCACTGCAGAAGAAGATGACCCTTAAATCAGAGATCCGTTAAAACAAGTTAAGTGTCTATTGTCCAGACGCAGAAAAGATACTGGACGCAGGAAATTGTCAAAATCCGCGTCCAGGCCTGAAAATCCGCGTTCAGACGCAGAAAAGATACTGGACGCAGGAAATTGTCAAAATCCGCGTCCAGGCCTGAAAATCCGCGTTTAGACGCAGAAGAGATACTGGACGCAGAAATTGCCAAAATCCGCGTGCAGACCTGAAAATCCGCGACCGTGAGGCCAACAGGGAGCCTGCGTTTTGAAATCCAAGACTTATAAAAAAATTTCTAAGTACTTGGACTCAGGTGCGAGATTCATAAAAGACCAGCACCTAATGTCACAGAACGCAAGGATCAAGTCCGCGTCCGAACCCTTCACAATTAGAAATATTCTAAGTGAAGAATCCGAAGTGCAGGGCTTACTGGCGCCCTAAATCTAATAAACAAGCGCATCCCCAAGTGGATAAAAGCGGTGGGGTCATCAAACCCGCGCCTTGTTTATCAACTCAAAGACCACGTCTGAGAAACAGCCATGGCTTCTATTCTGTGCTGATGGTTCCCCTTTAAAAGAGGGATTTTTAGGAATCCATGAACTTCCATTAATGGTGAAGTTTAAGCCTATGGCATTATACCTGAGATTGGGGCTTCCTGCGCGGAGGAACCGCCCCTCTGGGCCTCGACGACGGCCGCTTTTGAAGATGATGCGGTTGGCTTGGCCTTGGGTGCCATCGTTAATTAAGAACCCGATGATGGACGATGGAGAAATGAGAAGGGATAGAGAAGACTCCTTTTTCAAAAAACCCTAACAGATGCGCTCGAGACGAAAGAGATATCTCTCTGACTGTTGCCATTTATAGGCACGAAGATTCGCAAAGATACGCAGCGCGTGGCTCGATTGGTTCGGCATCGAGTCATCGCTTGACGCGTGGACAGCTCATTTAATATACCAGGAAGTCCGCGCGCCAAAAAGAGATGTCCCGTCGGTTCCCCAGAACAAGTGGCGGTGCACTCATGATATGGCACAGATTCGCACCCAACAGGCGCACCTCTTCGATGGACGTGCCCCGTCAGCACAGCCATAGTCGCGTCCAAAAAGTCGCGTCCTTACTCAAAAGAATGCGTCTCTCCGAAGTTCGCGTCCTTCCAATCCGGCCTAGCATCGCGTCTGCCCAATGGAATATCAGTCGCGTTTTCATTTCCAAAAGACGCACCCCATGAAAGTCGCGTCTTTAAAGCAGTACTATCTCTGCTCTTCCAAAAGAACTGGCGTTCAGTCCCTGCTTCTGCAAATCAGTTCAACAGTACACTGGCACAAGCAGACGACTGTCCACTCCTGACTTAAAGTGCACCCACGACAGACTTAAAGCAATCGGGGAGGTTTAGACTGTGCATCTAAACACTCAACTCGATTAATTCTGATGGCTTCAAAGAGTTTTACAGTACACTCACGAGGACCATACTCCAGATAAAATCAAACCCGGAGCATTAACAGTCCAGTCATAAGGGTAAGCTGAGCTAAAATCCAAAGTATTTCGAAATCCGTCCCAGTTAACCACGAAATATTGAAAACTTTGGAGGGGGTTCTGTAGGCTGTCTAAAAATCATTAAAGACAAGCCATTAAAAAAGGCAGAGTTTCAAGTTCTAGATGCAGGACTAATGATGGCCACCCGCGTCTCAACATCAAGGCGCGTGGGCTCGACACCCGCGTCTCAACCTCAAGGCGCGTGGGCTCGACACCCGCGTCTCAACCTCAAGGTGCGTGGGCTCGACACCCGGGTCTCAACCTCAAGGCGCGTGGGCTCGACACCCGCGTCTCAACCTCAAGGCGCGTAGGCTCGACACCCGCGTCTCAACCTCAAGGCGCGAGGGTCCAAGGCCCGCGTCTCGGTTATAACCGCCCTAGTTATGGGGCCAGTCACCGCCCACATAGCGGGGAAGTTAGCCCCTCATTGTGGAGCACTTTTAGGGGGCACGTTCACCCCTGAAGCCTCTATAAATAGCCCCGCCGCTATGAAGAGAAGAGAAGATGAGATCAGAGATAGACAACAGACTATACCCAGGCAGACAGAGAGAGAGAAGCAAGAGAGAGCTCAACTCTTCAGCAAGCTTGCTGCGTACAAGTTGCTCTTTGCCTACCTTCTCTTTGAAAGTTTTGGTAGACAGAACTGTGCTACTCCTTCTACCAGCCGAAGAGAAGATCCCCGAAGGTCTAGACGGTCACCCGGTCAACGGAGAACAAGATTCACTCTCCATCGCCACACGAAGAACCCAGCCTTAAACAAAGGGAGGATTCAAGACTCAACATCCTCCCTCCCTTGTAATCGGAAGACCGATCTGTTGTAATCTTCTATCCAATCAATAGAATTTTACAATCGAATCCTTCTTTTTCCGACGCATACAACATTGTCAAACCTCGTTAAATTTGTGAGTTGATCGCTTTTCTCTGTTGTTTGCTATTCCTGTCATGTTGGTTGCTTCTCCGGCTACATCGAGTCTCCAACAGGTGGACGGATTCCTCAAGGGTGGTTGTTGTGTTCCCCCGACCGCTGCGCACAATAGTAACAACTAATTTATCACAATACAGAATATCGACCAAATACTATAATTTGCTTTCCAGCTTATCAATTCAATTTCTAATGAAATCCATGTGGTTCACTAAATATATGGATGCATGTATATACGTTACAAATTAACACTGTAGTAATCTACTTTTATCATTTATGTAGGTCGAGTTCTCATTCGCGTTATCAGTATTCAATCTTTTTGATCAAGTTACTTGTGTCTGTGTGTCCAATGTATCACACGCTATTAAATTCGTACAAATTGCAATGCATACATATACGCCAACATACAAACTATCCACATTCATGTCAATCTTTGTTCATACCAATCATTAAATAACACATCAAACAATCGTTAACGTTATCAACACTCAATATTTGAGTATATAATTAGGTCTTATAATTAGTTAAAATTCTCGTTTTCTGTATTAGAAATGTGACCAGTAAAGTTGATTATTCTACAAATTCATGTTCTTAATCTTTGCATAACTGTTAATTTTTTATAGTTCAATAAGTCACACTTGAATAATATTCTCTATTTATTTTATGGAAATTGTTACTCACAGTCGAGGAGTATATTACTCACTAGGTTAAATTCAATTTGTGACTTGTTATTCAACAATCATGTTCTATATCGAATTCTCAACTTATTAAGAATTAATTTATTCTTTAATCTTTGTAGGTATGCATTATTGTGGCTAACTCGATCATCGAGTTCATTATTTGATTCATACATGTACCATCATTATATCTTGGTGGTTAACGGTAGCAATTAATTAGCACACGTTAAAAATTGATTCTACCTAATGTTCACACTAAATTATCTAAAGAGTTCTAGTTCACCCTCTCGATACTTAAGGTATTAGACTTGAGGTTAATGGCAATAACTATACTTGATACCAACACATAAGATAACATGCTAAAAGAAAGGAATTAAATTGATTGAATGGAGTTCACAATCTGGATAATTGAAAATTCGACCATTCAGAGGATTGAAAGGTTGTTTCAAAAAGCTAGGTATAACGAGATGTCAATAAATTTGAAATATAAATCTAATAGTAAGGCTAAGAGAATTCAGTTGCACTATACAATAATTCAAGGATTCAAGCTCTAATTCGATTTTTAGTTAATTTAGATAAAACTTGTCCAAATGGACAAATAAGGACATAGGTCCCCAAAAAGAACAAAGAATTACACATCAAAAAATATGTAGGGTAACTCTAATTGGGAAACGATGAAGGCCTGTTCTTTTAGAGGTGTCATTCAAGTCTTTATAGTTTTTTTTATTTCCAAACTGCTTTTCCTTACTAAATAGCATATCTTATATGTAATGCTTCTTATTGTTTTTATTTCATTTATACTCTCATTACGACATTCTCTTATCTTAATCATTGCTACCCGGTAACCTTATTATAGTTAAGGTTCGATTTTTATGAATTCTTTCATGCACTTGATTAATGGAATCCCAAACAATGGGTTCGAAGGTCCAATTTGTTTATACCAAACAACTGGTTCAATTCTTGGTTGGCAATTAATTTTTAGTGTAGTCTATCAATATACAAATTGTCACATGATTACTAAACTCGTCGGTAATTACCAAGTCCACCGATCATCAATAGTTCAATTAATTGTTTAATAATTGATTGCACTACTCGTCCATCCATATACTCAATTCTAATCGTATATGATTTATCCATTTATCATCATCATGACAGCTAACTTAATATCACCACGCATACACATTTAACTATAATTTTTATTAAAAGTCGGAAGCTTAATTCACTTTATTTTTTTGGTCAAACTCTTATTTAGTATCCAACGTTCTTCTCATTTTATGGCATTCCAACTGTTGAAGGTTAATAAGAATTAAAATCTTTCATGAATTCCACTATAATAACCTCATCTAATGCAATCATTAATTTCTAGACTAAATTCATTTCTTTACTGGATTGCTCAGTAGAACTATTTCTTAATTGACGGTGTTGCTATAATTGGCTCATAGACTAAAATATCAGCTTAATAGATTGCTCTGTGGTGTTATCCTCAGGGGTAGTGGAAGTGTTATCCTCAAGGGTAGTGGAAGTCTTGTTGGCCATTAAACGAGTTTAATATTTTTGCTAGATTGTGAGGAATTAATGTTAATAGACGTTGATCCAATCATAGGTCTTGACTGGAAAAGTTCTAAGCTTATACGATTGGTGGGCTTGATCTTATTGACTTTATCTTTTCACCTACAACCTTCATTAATGTTCTTTCAAATCTAGTTATAGTGAGTCTTTAAATATACATCACTTTTGAGTCTCACGAATCCCAAACTTATGTTTGTTATCATATATTCTAAAATGTCTAGCTAATCTATTGAGGAATCCATTATTTATTCAATTGATATCTTAGGTAACTAAATCAGAAACTTACAGTATGTGTTATGAAAAATACCATCATCAAACTTTTAGTTTAGGAGAATCTTTGGCAAGACCTTGAGTAATAGGAGAACTCTTTCATCTAGTAGGGACCACTTACTAAGGGGTGACAAGATGACAAGCACTTAGTGAATAGATCTCTCAATATTCACTTCAAATATATTCCGTCAGCTAATGAACCAGGCAAGTTTGAACCAGGGACTTGAGATCACTGTGGCGAAATCACACTTTGAACGTGTCATGATAATAAATTTGTAACCAATTTTTGTTTCTATTAAAAAATTAATGTTGACACTTCTAAAAGACAACTTCGAGACAACTCTTTAACCGGTTTGAACGATGTTTAACTAGTTGACACTTTCAAAAGACAAGTTGCAGACAAGCTGATGACCAGTTCATGCCTATTTCTGATGGATAAAACAGTAAATTGGACCCTACTTAACCAGTGAAGCAGACAGTAGGCCTAGCGTTGCCTTTGAATAGCCCTAGGCATGCCTACGAGGCTAAGTATGTTCAACACTAAGCCTCACATGAGCCACAAAGCTTGGCATAGTTCTATTAAGAACTAACATTTAGCTTCGCCTAAAGCTTTCTATACCTTCGCTTGAAGCTTTATCTAGTTCAGCATAGAGCTTTGTGTTAGCTCCATAGAAAGCTAACTTTTAGCTTCGCCTTAAGCTTCTATAACTTCGCCTTAAGCTTTACTGGCTCCGTGTGGAGATTTGTGCTAGCTCCACATTGGGGCTTTAAAGTAGCTTCACTTGAAGCTTTAAATTTTAGCCTTACTCGCGGCAGGGCTAGCTTCGCTTGGAGCTGTTGGTCATAATTGACCAGTTCAAATCTCTAACAGGATTAGTGGGCTAACCCCACTACTTTTGTGGGGGTTAATGCCACTTTAAGTGAGTGGTTACACCCTCCCACTACGTCCCACATTAAGTGGAGAGAGTCAAGCCAAAATGGTTGACATAGGCTATTCAGCTTCGCACGAAGCTTGCTAGGCTCACGTTGGGCCTACCTCTAGCTTCGCATGAAGCATAGGCTCGCATAGAGCCAACTCTGTCTCGCTCGAGGCTATTGATTATACACATATTTTGCATATTTATTATTACAGTTCCACATTTATTGTGTAATAAACTCTGTCATTTAACTTGTCTTAATGTCTGATTTTGCAGGGGATAATCAATAGAGAAGGAGAAGATAATACTAAGTAATTATCAGTTAAATTAGATTTCTGTAGATCTATTTAGCTAGCTTGAAGATCAACGGAGAAATTGCTAAATTCAGAGCTCAAACTGAAAAACTAATGGGATAAGATGAGATGCCAGAAGAATGAAGAGTACGCACACCCGAATCTAGCACATGGCCAGATCTATGCCGTGAAAATGCGGCCAGAGCTGCGAAAATGCGGCTTGGTTGAGGTGGTCGGGGGAGCGTTTGCTCCACTATCTTTAGACGCTTTTTCCCATCCAGTTTTGGCTATAACTGCCGCACATTTAGAAGGCAGGCGGGCACCACTGGTAGAGAGCTAGGATTAGGGTTTTTGTTCTAGTTTATATTAGGATTTTTTTCTTATATAATTTTCTATTTATTTGTAAACTTAGATTAGAGAAGAGATTCATAAGAGAAGGAGAGTTAGAATTGTATTGAGAGTGACATAAATGTAATCTTCTTCTTTCTTTTTATCATTTTTCAATTAATCAAAGTTTACTTTTTGTTTTATTCTTCTTTTTGATATTTACTTTAATTTTGCTTGAAGTACTATTCATATGAATTTATAGCATCGGAATAGCCTTGCCATTGTGAGTGCCACCGATAGCTCATGATGATGGATTCTTCCTTTATGTCTGTATCATTTCATGCTTGCTCTCTTGATGATGTAATGTGAACGGGAACAAGATCTGATCTTATGAGTTATGCGTTGATCGCCTCTAATTCAAAGTAAACGTTTGTCGATGATCAGTTGTAAGTATTCAACAAAAAATGTAAGTAAAATTTCTTTCTTTCTTTCTTCTAATTTCTTATCTTAGAAACACTTTAAAAAACTAATTCTTTCTTTATTTCTCTATCTTTTACTTCGTTCTTCTTTTAACTTTAAATGAAAACAACCAACACCTTCTTTTTTTCATTTCTTTCAATTTTTTCTTTTCTAACTTAACTCAATATACTTTTCTTTTCTTCAAAACTAAAAGAAATTTTTAACCGGCTTTTAGTAAACTTAAAAGATACCAAAATGCTTCTATGACTTTCTCTCTTTGTGGATCGTGATCTGCATAATCACTTACTAAAACAGTAATATTGAGGAACCCTAGCACCGCTTCTAGACTTTATTTTTCTATGAAGATTTTGCTTCAATCAAATTTTGACGCAGTTGTCGGGGAGGGACGGTAATCTTTTTAATTTACTTAATGGTTAACATTTCTTATCTCTTTTTTGTGTGCGGGGGCTAAATTCTAAAAATCAATAGTAGTAGGACACATATAGAAACCCTGAGTCTCTGCTCTAGAAGGCAGAGCTCAGGTGACCACATTCTTATAGCGAATACGCGATCAAAGCCGTGTTTGCATGGCAATTATGGGGGACTACTAACCTGCTTTCTTGCAAGTTGCTTGAAATTCAAAGATCTATCTTTTGCAGTTATTGTTTTCTTGTTAAGCTTACTGTACATACTAATTCTAACTCAATGTTAACTTGATTGTTTGTAAAAGTTAAAATATGGTTAGACTTTGCATCTAGGACATTTGTCCATTTCGTTACATGTATATTACTATTGAAGAGTGCTGGAGAAAAGATATGTGTGCATAGCATGTAGTATAGGAACACATTTGAGTTGTTTATATTGCTTAAGTGTTGCGTTCTACTATATATTTGTACACTCACACTAAAATAATTTAAGGGCGTAAACTGATAAACAAGATAAGGTGGGGAAGTCATTACCCTTCCTTAACCCGATAAGTATCTCCTCACTCACTAACAAATCCTAATTAAAACTGAGTAGACATTAGCCATAGGGATATCTCGGGCTTAATAGGAGATTGACCTTGGGAGGAAGTTGTTAGGGTTTGACCCTGGTCAAATCGATACCTAAAGTTGGGGATTAAGAGGCAAGATTCTCGAAAACTAGTGGTTTGGTGTAATTAAGGCTCGTTGCTCTGTATGGATACCTCCTACTGCGTTTTGCACCTACCTGAACGATTAAGCTATGGTCAGGCTGCTGCAATATACCGCTCCTAGACAATCAATCAGTTAGGAGTTGACTAGGTCTAAGGTCTACCCTAACATAGCCTCGAGTTTTTCTTTTTTTTTTTGTTTATTTGTTTGTTTGCCTTTGTTTGTTCTTGATTTTGTATGAAATGGATCATCATCATAATTTTTTCATAGTAGCATGAATTTATATTTCACCCTGACCTCTTTTGACTCGAATATCACCAATCCGGCATTACATAACTTTAACCAACTAAGTATGTCAGATTGGTTTTATTGACTCAACATAATCCTCAATCTCAGTATTAAGAACAAGATTGGAATAATCATCTCTACTCTTCATCGAGTCAGTGGGGATACAATTCCCTCCGAGTCATATGTTCAACCACCTTTCTAAATTTAGCTCCACATACTCCTTTTCTAGAACAACCGATTGAAGAAAAATTCGAGTTCGAAAAGATTCTAGAAGCCTTGCATGAGTCCGAGCGATAAGTTTAAAACATGATGGACTCACAATCCCCTCAAAATTTTCAAAACCACCATCCATACTCCCTTTTTCAAGTCCCATCACAACAAGAAGAAGAGCCAATTGACTTGAAAAAGAGTACGAAAGTCTTGATTCAAATCCAAAATACTTTCAGTCAGGACATCAATAGGTTAGAATCATAAATAAGTCAAGTGGCCAACACTTGTAGGAATGAGAAAACTCTCCTTAGAAGAGAAGATGAGAGAAAATCACCTAAGATGGTTCAAAATATACCTAGAGGGGGTGACTAGGTGTATGACTAATCTAATGACAAATAATACGGAATTAAAAACTAATTGCAACACACTAAGTATAACCAAAAAGTGTAGCCGAATTTCCAGTGACGGGGTCTGGACTATCTCCTCTAAATTCCTCTAAATAAGAGTTGAGGTGCTATATGAAGCTCTCTTGTTTCAACACTAGTATGGGAACACAAACAATATCTAGCATGTATGATATGAACAAGATAAAGCAATGCAAGATATAAGAGAGAGAGTTTAGAGATAGTGGATCAATCATAAATACCAAGATATGTTTCGAGGTTCGAGCCACTACTCTACGTCCCCGCCTTCACACAGAAAGATTTCCACTATATATCCACATAGGATCTCCCACACAGGGAATCTCCACCAAGGATTTGAAAAATACAAATTAGGAGTACACAACTCCTCTCTCCAACAAAACAACCTCTACACAAGAGGTTAGGCACAATAACAATCACCACTATATTTAAGGGATGGGCACTAAGCCAAATAACAATCACCTCATACAAGAGGAATAAGGCACTAAGCCAAACCAACCACAATCACCTCTACACAAGAGGGATGACAACAAACCCAAATCACAATCTTTTATACACTTAGAGGGATAGCACAAAGCTAACACAAAGAAAGATTACAACTTTTGTGATCACAAAGATCACAAATAACTTTAGTGATCACAAAGACCACAAACCAAATTTTCTCACAAAAATAAGATCATATAGATAGGATAGAGATGATGGCTCAAGTGTGAGAAAATAAAGTGTTTGGAATGAAAATAACAAAGAAAAACACTTAGAAAAATCACAAGATAGATGTTTAAATAAAGATCAAAAACTAATTCCCAAATACTCTCTTTTTCTTTGATTTTTTCAACACTTTAAAACAAATAAAGATAAATCTTTTTAACCCAAAAATTCTATGAAATCTTGCTGTTAAAATACTTGTAAAGTTGACAAAAATTGCTCTCTAAAAACTTGTGGAAAACAGCCTAAGAGGGGGCTATTTATAAGCCCTCTCAAACACTAGCTGTTGCAGTCTGGGAATGCCCAGATTGCCCTTCCAGTCGACTACCCGGTCAACCGGCCAACGGTCATTTTTCTGACTCGGGTCAAGCCATGGTCGACCGCCCGGTTGATTGACCAGCACCAGAGAGTTGGGTGCTTTCAGTCGGTCGATCGGTCTTTTAGGCTGGCCTGTGCACGTTTCTCGTGCACATCCGTTGATCGGCCTGGTCGACCGCCAGCGGTGTCTAACTGAATTTCTGGGACTTGAAACCTTATCTTTTTAACTCCAATAAAATCACATAAATTTCATAAAAATAAGTTCTTGTAAGATCTTTGAATAACAAATATGTGTAATTAAAATTCAACACATATTATAAACAATTTGAAATATTTTTGTGATATCGAAATTAGGTTTAAATATAAAATCGGTATTCTCCAAAAACCAAACTTTGAAATGGAAATCCGATTTTTTCAAAACATATAAATACAAAAACAAGATATTTAAACTCTTTTTGAAGCATATTATATATAGATAGAATCCAATATACATATAAGATATATATATATATATATATATATATATATATATATATATATATATATATATATATATATATATATATATATGTTTTTGACATGAAATTCAAAACTGGTTAAACCAAAAACCAAACATATTGAAACTTGTGTGTGTATGTGAACTTGAGCATATCAATACTATCTATCTTTACACAAGATCTAAACGCAAACTAAAATAAGCAAACCGAGGTCTTCTTGTAGAACTCTTTCTCTAAGTCGACTCAATCCAAACGCGATCCAACGAGTTTGACTCCAACTGACTGCTAAATGCGATCTTGACGCGAGCTCTTGAATCTACATGTGTTAACTTCAAAACTCCTTTGTTAAAGCCAAACACTAATTAAGATCTTGATTAATAACTGAAACTATATAAACACAAGGTCATTAGTAAATTATAACTACATGAGTTAATCATCATCAAAACTAGAGTGATGGGCTTCTGGGCCAACAATCTCCCCCTTTCTGATGTTGACAAAACTCATGGAGTTATATATGTATGGATTAAAGATAAGTTTCATAGAAGCTCCCTCTTAACTCATGCATAGTAATAAACAAATGGATATTTAATGAAATGCATAAACCAAACACAAATATCTGCATAAATATGAAAATAGACATGCATAACAATTCTTCTTCCCCTTTTTGCATAAAGAAGGAAATGAAATAAGCATGCATATATAAACTCATCAAATTCTTCTTCCCCTTTTTGTCAATTCATCAACAAAGGGGCGAAGAAAAATAAGCAATAAAGATGTATATGCATATACATTCATGAAGAGGAGAGACGTAAAGTTAACTCCCCTTGCATACATGCATTATATGAAAAGAGATGACTAGACCCTAACCACATAAAGAATAATATACAATGTATAAGTGGAGATATTAAGCTCCTCCTACACACGTGTATTACATAAAGAAGAGAGGTCAAGCTCCTCAATAGGAGATACACTCAACATGAATCTATATATAGAGAAGATGTTAAGCTTCCCTTACATATAGGCAATACATATCAAAACATTTTGAAACCACTTTTAAAAAAATTTGAATTCTTTAAAGTCAACAAAATAAATTTTGATATCAATGAAAGTGAAACATTTTATGTTTTTGATACCAACTGAAAATATCTTGTAAATTTTTGATACCAATTGAAAATGAAACATTAGAAATATATTATAAATTTTGATATCAATTGAAAATGAAACATTAACGTTTTTTATACCAGTTGAATATTGTAAATTTTGATACCAATTGAAAGTAAAAACCAAATTTTTAGGTAAAAATAACGTATTTTATAATAAGAATACAAAATTGAGAATAATACCAATTTAACATTATTGATGCCAATATTGAAAATGTTAGCATATACTAAAATAAAGTATTTTTCATCATAAAGAATGGGAGTAAGATACCAATTGAAAATAAAATCGACTCAAAGATAAAACACGAATATTTCTCTCCCTTTATGAAATACTAATAAAAATAATGTATAACCTTGTATAAGATACCAATTGAAAAATAATTGACGTTGAGGACTAAATTAAGCTTAGTATAAATATAATTTGTGTTTTAAGATGTAAAGATATTGTAAGCACAATCAAATCATATATATATATATATATATATATATATATATATATATATATATATATATATATATATATATATATATATGAAAATCAATATACCAATTGAAATTGATACTCCTTGAAATTTGAAGCATGCATATATAAGAAATAAATATGTGTATACAAAAACTCTATGAAGATTTTGTGTATAACTCATAACTAGCATCCTATACATGCATATGTTAAATAGATTTTTAATAAGAGCATACAAGACATGGTCGCCCATCCAACCGCCCTTTGAAGGTAGGAGTTTTCAAAAAAAAGATTTGAAAATATTTTAGCATAATTGGAAATCACTATCAATTGAAGAATACGAACTAGCTTAAGACAATTTTTAAAATAACTAGTTAAAAATTCTTCAAAAAAATATGAAACCAAATCATATATCTCATGTAGCATGCGTTTTACACAAAATTGTCACTCAAGATCTACAAAGCTAAACAAATGTACTCATAAAATAAAGTCATGAGTAAATATAAATAATGTGAGTGTACAAAAATTATATGAAAAGCATAATCATGAAATAGATAATAAAGCTCATATGAAAATTTCTTTTTATCATGACAAAAAACCATCAAAACCAAATATTTTCATGAAAAAAAACATGTACAAAAAAATATGGAGTACAAGTTAAAATGTAAGAATCATCAAAACTAGGCTATACAAGTACATCTAATGAGTACAAATGAGCAGCATAACACAAACATATAATAATCAAATGTGGCTCACTAGTTGTACATGTATGAACACACGTTTTAATGAAAACTACACCTAAACATGTAATCAAAACATGAAGCATAAAAGAAAATATAAACCAATATGATCATTATATTAAATGCATATGTTTTAGAGCTAGATATACACAATAGTTAAACTATAGTGAGAACACAAAAATATAAATCCATATAAACATGAATGTATCTCAAATACTATATATCACAAGTCTACTAAATATTACATTTAATATAATAATCATAAAAAATTAAAACATGCTAAAATCAATACTATGAAAGCATGTAAACATAAATAGGAGTTAGAAATAGTTACCAAAACCAATAGGGCTAATCTCTAGATCTCCAAACCATGTCGGTCCTCAAATCAAACTTTCCTTGAAAGTGATGCATCCAAAGTGTCACCATTTAGTTCGGAACGCATCCACCATCAAGGTACCAATACCCTCATTTCAAGTGAGAGCCCACACCTACATCAAATACAATAGGGATGGATTTTGTTACCCTTACTTTATTGGGTCCATGGGGGTTAGCTCCTTTCCTAACCCAAATAAATTTGTTTGCAAAATTTGAATTATTTAATCTATCATAACAAAATTTTATAAGGTGGCCCTTGCGTCCACAATGTGTACAAGTGTACACATGAGCATATATATAATCATGCGTGTGAGCATGAAAAGCATGTGTATGTTATAAATGGTATGCATGCATATGAGGAGCATGTTTCTTGCGAAACATGGATTCCAAATATGTGTGGTTCATGGCATATTGGCTCAAAGTGGAGCCCAAATAATCAACACTTTTTTTCAAAACACAAATATCTTTTTCAATGATTGAAGAAGAAGTAGAGCATGTAACATATTTATCACTAGTAGATGGAGCACTAGAAATATGACAAACATAAGAAGACAAGTCATTTTTCAAAGATTTATTTTCATTTGAAACTAAATCCAATTTCTTTGAAATTAAAGTAATTTTATTTTTTAAAATTCATTCTTTTTTATAACAAAATTAAGTTTTGAAGACAAAGCCTCATTTTCTTTAAAACATCAGCACAATCATTTTTACTTTTTAAATTTTGTTTTCATTTAAGGCAAGATTAAGTTGGAATTTCAATGAGTCTCTTTCATTTAAAATCTTGTTCCTTTCTTGTAAAACCAAATCAAGTTTGAACACAAATCCATATTTTCTTTATTTAATTTAAAGCTTTTCTTTTTCAAAACTTGGTACTTTTCTAGTAAGTTTTCACAAACTTTAGAAAGCTCTTCATTTAATGCATAAGCATTCATATTATCATGATCATCATTAGAAGAGCTAGCACAATAATCTAGTTGAGTCTCCGAATGTACCTCAAGGGAGTCATTCCCCTAGACCATGTAGCAAGCATCGTCGACTCATCATCACTAGATTCCTTCTCCACATGTGTCGTTGTTTGTAACTCTGGAGAGGTCACTGTGTTCCACACTGCAAAAGCGGAATCACAATGAGAAACCATCATAAGATAATCTTTGCTTAATATTTGTTTAAGTGCATCCAGGGCTTGTGCATTAGCCTCAATGTACTTGGCATTACCAAAATAAGATTTCTTAGTAGTGGCAAGATAGACATACAAACCTATGGCTTTTAAGTAAGCACTCATCCTAAGTTTCCATATATTGATGTTAGAGACATCAAACATGGGAGGGGCAAGGTAATCCATGAGTGTATAAACTATATGTGTGCAAATGCAGATATAGATTAGTTAGCCAAGATCTCACTCTTAGGTAGTTAAACCTAATATCAGGAGCGTAGGCTCTGATACCAATTGAAAATACACTTAGAAGGGGGTGAATAGGTGTATGGCTAATCTAATGACAAATGATGTGGAATTAAAAACTAATTGGAACACACTAAGTGTAACCAAAGAGTGTAGCCGAATTCTCAGTGACGGGCTCTGGATTATCTCCTCTAAATTCATCTAAATAAGAGTTGAGGTGCTATATGAAGCTTTCTTGGTTCAACACTAGTATGGGCACACAAATAATATCTAGCATGTATGATATGAACAAGATAAAGCAATGCAAGATATAAGAGAGAGATTAGAGATAGTGGATCAATCACAAACACTGAGATATATTTTAAGGTTCGAGCCACTGCTCTACGTTCCCGCCTTCACACAGAAGGATTTCCACTATATGTCTATATAGGACCTCCCACACAGGGAACCTCCACTGAGGATTTGGCAAATACAAACTAGGAGAATACAACTCCTCTCTCAAACAAAACAACTTCTACACAAGAGGCTAGGCACAATAATAATCACCTCTACACTTGGAGGGATTAGCATTAAGCCAAACAACAATCACCTCATACAAGAGGGATAAAGGCACAAAGTCAAACCAACTACAATCACTTCTACATAATAGGGATGACAACAAACTTAATCACAATCTCCTCTACACTTAGAGGGATAACACAAAGCCAACACAAAGAAAGATTATAACTTTGATGATCACAAAGATCACAATAACTTTGATGATCACAAAGACCACGAACCAAAATTTTCCACAAAAATAAGATCCTATAGATAAGATAGAGATGATAGCTCAAGTGTGAAAAACAAAGTGTTTGGAATGAAAATAATAAAGAAAACACTTGAAAAAAATCACAAGATAGATGTTGAAATAAAGATCAAAAACCAATTCCCAAATACTTTCATTTTCTTTGATTTTTTCAAAACTTTAAAACAAATAAAGATAAATCTTTTTAACCCAAAAACTTTTTGAAATCTTACTGCTAAAACACTTGTAAAGATGAGAAAAATTGCTCTCTAAAAACTTATAGAAAACAGCCCAAGAGGGGACTATTTATAAGCCCTCTCAAAAACTAGCCATTGCAGTCTAGGAATTCCCAGATTGCCCTTCTGGTTGACCGCCCAGTCGACCAGCCAACGGTCATTTTTCTGACCGTTGAGCCTCCGGTCGACCGGGCCAAGCCATTGGTCGATCGCCCAGTCGACCGGCCAGGCACCCGAGAGTTGGGTGCTTTCAGTCAGCCGACCATGCGATTGACCGGCCTTTTAGGCTGGCCTGTGCATGTTCTTCGTGCACATCGGTCGACCGGGCCGCACATCGGTCGACCGGCCCGATCGACCGCCAGCAGTGTCTGGTTGAATTTCTGGGACTTGAATCTTTATCTTTTTAACTCCAATAAAATCTCATAAAATCACATAAATTTCACAAAAATAAGTTCTTATAAGATCTTTAAATAACAAATATGTGTCACCAAAATTCAACACATATTATAAACATTTTAAACTATTTTTGTGATATTGAAATTAGGCTTAAACATAAAATCAGTATTTTTCAAAAACCAAACTTTGAAATGAAAATCCGATTTTTTCAAAACTTGTATAAATACAAAAATAAGATATTTAAATTCTTTTTGAAACATATTATATATGAGTAGAATCCAATATACATATAAGATATATATCTATATTTCTGACATGAAATCCAAAACGGTTAAACCAAAAATCAAACATATTAAAACTTGTTTGTGTATGTGAACTTGAGCATATCAATACTATCTATATTTACATAAGATCTAAACACAAACTAAAATAAACAAACTGAGATCTTCTTGTAGAACTCCTTCTCCAAGTCGACTCGATCCAAACGCGATCCAACGAGCTTGACTCCAACCGAGTGCTAGATGCGATCTTGACGCGCGAGCTCTTAAATCAACATGTGTTAGCTCCAGAACTCCTTTATTGAAGGCAAACACCAACTAAGATTTTGATCAAGAACGAAAATTATGTAAACACCAGATCATTAATAAACTATAACTACATGAGTTAATCATCATCAAAACTAGAGTGATGGGCCTCTGGGCTAACAATAGTTTGGTTATGACGTAGACCTATAAATGCGCCAGTCCGGCGAGTAGAGCGTATCAAATTAGGCAAGTTAAAAGAGCACAAGGGGAGACGAAGAAAGCATGGATAGAGGTAATACGACAAGATATAGAGACTAAAGGTCATAGTGAAGGCATATTGCTCGATAGGAATGAGTGGAGAAAGCTGATCCATGTGCTCGATCCGGCGTAATTCTCTTTTGGTTCATGTAGCCTACACCAAATGCTTGGGACAAATGACTTATTTGTTGTTGTTGTTTGAATTTTCTTTGCTGAGATTATTTTTTACATATATGCTATATTTCTGTCCACCTCAAGGTAGAAAGTTGGACAAAAACATGAAGAAGTTAAAAGAAATTGACGAAGGTGGTCAAAAAGATGAAAGTTGGACAGAAATATTAAAAAGTAGGCAAAAATTGACGAAGGTGGTCAAAAAGGCGAAAGTTGGAAAAAAATATAAAAAAGTAGATAAAAATTGACGAAGGTGGGTAAAAAAGGTGAAAGTTGGACAGAAATATAAAAAACATAGACATAAATTAATGAAGATGGACAAAAATGACAAAAGTTGGACACAAATTATAAAAAGTAGACAAAATTTGAGTAAGATAGACATAAAAGGAAAAAAGGGCGTGATCTCTGCCACCTGCCACCCCCGGGGGTCGCTGAAGATTATTTACATTCTCAACAAATTGTTGGGAAGATGGATGAAATCGTTCACAAGGTTGCCAAAATACTAGAGCATGTGGACATAATAGTTTGAAAACGTGGACAAAATATTAAAGAAGTCATATTAAAGAAAGCGGATATAATTTTAGAGATATAACGTTAAAAAAAATTGATATAATATTAAAAAAATTAGAATAGGTGGACAGAATATTAAATAAAGTGGACAACATTTTGAAGAAAGTGGACAGAATATATGAAAAGGAGGATAGAAGTTTGAAGAAGAGTGGACAAAAATATAGCATATGAAAAAAATTTATCTCTAAAAAAATCTACCTTGAGGTGGACAGAATTTAAAAAAGATTGGACAAAAAATCTTTCACACCAGCCCATGTGACTAGCGCGTGACAATCAGTAAATGCCTGTCACGCTAGGCGCTCGCATCAATGCAGACAATGCATTCAATCAAGAGTAATATGAGCAATATGTGATTTTTTAGTGGGGATAGGAGCTTATTCACACTGCTTCAATGTAACGATCCAGTCTTAATATTTTTTCATTATCACAATTGTCACTATTTATCCTTAATATAATACTGAGATTCCCAATATTTTGGCAGCATTTCCTTTAAAGGTGGTGCCCGTCACAATACAAGACTTCAATTTTTGGCTAGCATCAACCTACTTATGGCTTCACAACATTACACACAATATATATATATATATATATATATATATATATATATATATATATATATATATATAAATATAAATATATATATATATATATATATATATATATATATATATATATATATATATATAATATATAAACTTCTCGACATGATTTCATCTACGTCAAGTTTTCAATATTTATTTCAACCAAACCCAGTATGGCAATCCATAAATCTACACATTTCTACTCCATTAAATCCATTACCTCCATCTCATGAACATGATTCAAAATCAAGTACTCATTAACACAAGCATTTCATATATTACAATGCATTATAAAAGCTTATAGCATGCATTATCATAGAAAATTTTACATAGGGTTTCTTAAACAATATATGTTGGTCCCGCAATGATACCAATAGTAGGATCTAAAATAAACGTCAACACTTAAATAAAGATATTAGCGTTAAATATAAAGAACTTGCAAGTAAGTAAATAAATCTCAGAAAAGAAAGTAAATGCAAATACAAGAGATTTATCCTGTTTCGGTCCTCTTGACCTACATCCAGTTCCTAAGCCACCCGCTTGAGATTTTCTTTTAACCTTTGATTTTGTACACCCAAAATCAACACCTTGTATACCACTTGACAAATCCCTTTGTTAAATGTATATAATTCTTCTTACAAACCAAGAAGACGACAACACCTTATACAACCTCTCTTCAACCCGAAGATGCTCTTGTATAATGCTCCTCTTTGAGTGATTATAAACAATCCTATAAGCCTTGAATCTGTATGTGATCGTAAACAAGGGCTCTTATAGGTGGACTCTCAGAAATCTTCACTATGGAGTAGTAATTTGAGTGAAGAAATGAAAGTGAAAACAGTTTTCTGAAAAATAGATTATTTCAACATAGTTTTTGGGCAGAAAACTATTGATATTAATTGATATTTTTAGTCTAGGACAACATCCCTATGTATAGCTGAAATCTATGGTCAGTTAGGGTAGTTATCAGGACAAATTTGAATATTGAAACGTTGGATAAAATACCAGAAAAAAGAAACTGTCCAACAGTCAGAAACTGTCATTAGTCGACTAGGGGTTGGGGGTTAGTCGATTAGGGTAGACAACTTAGGCTAGGTTAGTCGACTAATAAAGGGGCCAAGTCGACTAGGGCATGACTGAAACAAAAGACAAGTTTCTGGAAACTGAAACTAGTTAACCAGTGGAAGGTATAAGTCAACTATGTCATATATTAGTCAACTATAAAAGTTGTTAAGTCGACTAATAGTGCATACTGGTCAGAAATAGAGAGTGGTATGCGTCTGAATCAACACTATTTCGACTATAGTTGGGAGTAAGTCGACTATAGGTAGTATTAGTCGACTAGGCATGGTTATAAGTCAACTAATAGACTAATGATGTGTTTGTATGTTTCAAAGCTTTTAATATTCTAATAAATATTACAAGACACATCCATAGTCACTCTCTATGAGAAGTCTTGAGCATGTAGAACTCTTGTATTGTATATACTTGTGAGATAGAGCTCCAATAATATGTCTTCACAAATGTATCATCAAAATCAAGTTCCAACATTCTCCCCTTTTTGATGATGACACTTTGTGTGCACGAATACTCCCCCTGCAGAAAATATGTTATATGTTCTCCCCCTGCATAAAACAGATTATAACAGATATGCAAAAAATATGTATTCTCCCCTGCAAAAAATATATCATAACATATATATATATATGATAAATGTTTGAAATATTTTTCTTATCAAACTTTTTATATGGTACCTGAAAGATAAACATTAGAATGATACCAATCATAATAAGATCAAAGCATTGACCTTTAGGAATTCAAACCCAATTTGAATTTAGTTTTCATCTGTTAGTATACATATAATTGCAAGAATTGCATATAGAATCTATTGTTGGCCCAAAGGCCATTAGCCCGACGTTTTGATGATAATAGACCATATATAGTTATGTTTTAACAATTTTGTTTAAATGAGTTTCAGGTTAAAAATCATAGGTTGTTTTGACGGCTCCAACACAAGACTCACACTTTTGGAAGCCGCAAAGATTTGGATCCCAGAGCCCAGCACAATAGACGCACTCCAGGATCAAACAAGATTGAAGACATCACAAGATTTGTATTTTAGTTAGGATTTTTAGTTCATTTTGTCAAAACCTAGATGATAGAGGTAGATTACTTTGGGATTGTCACACACACACACTTTTCATATTGCTTCATGCTTACAAACCAATTTTCATTACAAAATTTCTAACATAATTTTAGAAAAACAAAGTTTGGAAAAATCATTTTGGAAAAACAAGTTTTTGGAAAAACCGTTTTGTTTAGAAAAAGGATTTTTGTCAAAATATTGTTCAAGTCTTTTTGGTGTTGATCTATGATCATACCCTGATTATTACAAGTCCTAGAACTTTATTTTGTACTCTCCTATCTAAAGAATTTTTTATCAAAATTACCATCTTCAAAAGCCTTTGGGAAAAACAGTTTTGGCCTAATCCGATCGACCGGACGGTCGACCGACATGCACCACTGTGCATGTGTGCACATCGGTCGACCGATCGGTCGACCGGAGCAATTACAGTGCTCTCTGTTTTTCCCCGGTCAACCGGATCGGTCGACCGACAGAGAGACTTACTCTCTGTTTGGGATTTCGGTCGACCGTCTCGGTCGACCGGCTTCTCAACGGTCAGAAATCCGACCGTTGACGGTCGACCGACAGCAGTCAGATTTTCTGACAGACTCCAACAGCTATATTTTTCTGACTCTTTTTGTGTTGGGTTTTTCCCCAACTACTCTTTTGACCTTAGTAGGCTAGTTTTCATCCCCTATAAATAGTGGGAGTATTTTACAACAAAAGACAACAATTTTTACAAAGCAATTAAGATTTACAAGTTAAAATCCAAGTTTTCAAAAGTTTAGCTTTTAGCAAAAGATTTTCCATTGAGCCAAAAATTCCAAACTCTTTAGCTTGAAGCTTTCCTCTACTTCTCTCTAGTTTTTGTGCACTACACAATCCTAAAATTATCATCTCCTCATCTTGGTTGTATGGTTGTGCAAGTGAGCCTTTGTTTGTGGTCAAGTGTTTATCACCATTCTTCAATTTGAGAAGTTGTAAAGGCATCGGCCTCAAGCGAGCTAGTATGCTCCGAGTTGGTGTTGCGGCACCTCGAGAGATAGGACAAGTGTGTTCTTGTATTGACGATCCGGTGGGATCACCAATAGTGGAAATCCTTCATCGTGTTGAAGGCGGGGACGTAAAGCAGTGGCTTGAACCTCGGAAAATATCTTCGTGTTTGCGATTGTCCACTTTTCTCTAAACTCTATCTCTCCTTTACTTGCTCTATTACTTGTCTAATTTCTTGCAAGTCTTTTATTGTTGCTTATTGTTTAAATAGTTTTTAAATCCGCATTATTTGTCACTTAGTATAGCCATCACCTATTCACCCCCCTCTAGGTGATTTCAATTGGTATCAGAGCCTAACCCTAACATTTGGTTTAACCACCTTAGGGAGATCCTCATATTTGGCTATATCTATTTGTTGTATTTTTATTTGTTGTGCATTATATTTGTATTCATGGCATCTGTTGACTTTTCTAGCATCAAGTTCCCACCTAAATTTGATGGTTTGAACTTTCCCATTTGGAAGGTCAAAATGAACCTCTTTCTAAAATCCCTAGGAGTTAGAGTTGCTAGGGCCATCACCAAAGAATTTTGTGAACCTCTCACTGATGAGAAAACATGGTCCGAAGATACTACTAAGGACTATGAAGCAAATACTAGAGCCCAATATGCACTTACCCAAGCTTTAAATAAAGATGGCCTTTCACGCATCATTAACTGTAAATTTGCATTTGAAGTTTGGAATGTTCTTATTGTGACTCATGAGGGAACGTCTCAAGTCAAGAGATCCAAAATTGACTTGCTTCGTTCTCAATATGAGAATTTTTATATGCTTGAAAATGAATGCATAGATGATATGCTCACCCATTTCACCAAAATCACTAATGCTATGTCTTCTTTAGGTGACACCATTGATAATGACCAAAAGATTCGGAAGGTCATTAGGGCTCTTCCCAAATCGTGGAAAGTCAAGGCAACCGCCCTCAAGGAGCTAAATGATAGGGAGGAGATGGACTTCTCTGGCTTCATCGGCAATCTCAAAACCCATGAGATGGAGATGAAGGTTAGAGAAGAAAGGGAGGCACCAAAGAAGAAAGCCCTAACTTTCAAAGCCGTTCCATCCACCCATGATGAGGAGGATTCATCGGAAGACTACGATGAAGACTTTGCCATGCTCATAAGGAAGGTGGGCAAAATGTTCTACAAAAGGGGTAGACAAAGCAACTTCCGAAGCGGGAAACCTCAAGGAAGATTTGAAAGGAAGAGAGAGGAACCGGGTCCGTGTTTTCATTACAAGAAGACGGGACACTTAATTGCCGATTGCCTCTCTCTACAAGCTACTACCTCCAAGAACGGGCCAAAGAAGAGGCAATGGTGGCCACATGGGATGACTCGGAGTCGGAATCCGAAGAGGAGATCGACGCCGCTCACATGTGCTTCATGGCACATGGCGAGGATGCTACCAAGATATGTCTAGAAAACTCTCTAGATGATGATGATTTAACTATGAATGAGCTTGCACATTTCTTTGAGGAATTACAAAGTAGGTATGAAATTTCTCAAGCTCAAAATAAAAAATTGAAAAAGGAAAACGATTCTTTAAAAAGTAAATTTGAACTTGTTTTACAAGAGAAAAATGAATTAGCAAATTCTTTTGAAAAGATGAAAAAAGACTTTGAAAAATATAAAACATCTTATAAAGGAAAAAAGCCCTATTTCTATTTGCAACAAAAATGAATTTTTAGAGATCTAAAAACGTGTTGAAGTTTTGGACACAACTTTAAAGAAGTATGCTTTTGATATATCTAAACTTGCATCTAGATTTCCCAAGGGATTATCCCAAGGGAAACACTCTCATCATTCTCATGCTTCAAAATCACACAAACATGCACACACACACATTAACATGCATTTATGTATGGTAGTGATAGAATTTATACTTGTACTCATTGTGGCCGCAAAGGTCATTTAGAAAAATTTTGTTATGCTAAGCTAAACATATTAAATAAAAATGTTTGGGTTTGAGAAAACACTATCCTATAGGACCCAAAAAGATTTGGGTACCAAAAGACACACTGAAAATAATTGATGCAGGTGGGTCGTCCTCCTCCAAGACTTAGGGGGAGATGGTGCCCGGGTGGTGAATGTATCAACGCTCAACGAACACATCATCGCTTGCATCACTATCATAGAGGCATCCATTTTTGGAGAATGCCTATGGTTTGGTAATTTCTCTACATAAAGATTTCTTTTTATATACATAGGATTGCTAGTTTTACTTTTGTGTTATTATGATACATGTAAACTTGTATTTCTATTTTTGTTTGTTCCTTTGCCATGTTTAAGTATATATTCATGTTTCTATGCCATACTATTTTTGTCCACATATCAAGATTTTGTTAAAAGTTCTATATGATTTTTGTCAAAACAAAGATTTATTTTAAAACAATTAAAGCAAATAAATAGAGATGGCAATTGCGCACCTCAACTCTTATCTAGAGGAATGACGAGAAGTTCAGAACCCTTAACAAGGTATTCGGCTTCAACATCTTTTTTTTTATTGCTTTATTAATAAATAAGAATAAATATTAAATAACAAAAAAAATTAATATATTTTTGTTGTTTCTCATGCCAAGAAAGATTTATAGTATTTTAACATCATTTTTATGATAAATATACATGCTTGCTTTAATGGATATTAAATTAAAGAAAAAAAATTAATTTTTCAAAACTGGTCTGCTCTCTGATTTTTGGGCAAGACCGGTCGACCGGCCCGGCCGACCGATCTGGCCTGGCATAGGCCCGGTCGATCGACCCGGTCGCCCGATATGCCTGGAAAGCAGAAAAATTTCTACCCGTAGCCGGTCGACCGCAGCGGTCGACCGACTGTAAGCCGAGTGCTCTCGGTTTCCACCGGTCGACCGACCCGGTCGACCGGCGACGGGTTTCCAGTTTTTTACCCGATACTTTATAAAGCCCTCAACTCTCTCTCACTCTTTCATCCGCCTCTTCCACATCTCTCTCATCTCCTTCAAAACCCTAACTCCATCCAACCCTTCTCCCACTCTCATAAACCCAAATCCCTTCTCAAAAATCCTAAAATTTGCAGTTTCAGGCCTGGATCCTCATTTTCTTAAGGAATTTTTCGGTTTTTTTCCAAATATTTCAAGGTAAAAAAATTTCTTTTTCTAGATCTTTCTATTTTCTTTATTTGTTTGCTTAGATCTTATTGTTAGCCTTGATTCCTTCCATCATGTCGAAGAGGACACGTTCAGAGAAAGGTAAAACTGCTCAATCCTATTCACAATCATCACTCTTTGTTTCATCCCAAGCTTCTTATAGACATATTGTTCTTTCTACTGAAACTGTTAGCTCTGGGAGATGTCTGGTGATCAATGATTTTAAGCATCTAAATTTAGCCCCTATTTTGAGAGCAAATTCATTAGAAAATTTTCTGTCTATTAGGGAACCAGTTTACCCATCTATTGTTCAATATTTCTATTCCAATCTTTCATTTGAGTCCAATCAAATTAGATCTAGAGTTTTGGGGAGGGATATAGACATCTCCCTCCAAGAGTTTGCACATCATCTTCACCTTTCCTGTGAGGGTAAAGACATTTACAATCTGGATCTTCATGACTTCGTTTATCCGGATGGTGAGTCTGCCCTCACCGCTTCCACGTTGCTTCACGGTGATGACAACCCTGGATTAGTTAGAAATGAGGAGGTAAAACATTACACTCTCATTGCTCAGGTCCTAGCTAAGATAGTTTTCTATAACCTCCTGCCAAAATCAGGAGAGTATAGTCATGCCAGGGGATCTGCTCTACTCATTATCTATTGCCTTCTGCGAGGCATTAGAATAAATATTCCCAAGCTCATCATCAGCTTCATGACCTCTGACCATCTCCTTGTCCCCACTCGGCACTTGCCTTTTGGGATAGTCATCACTCATCTGCTGAAGCAACTTAATTTCGATCTCTCCGCTGAATGGTCCGTTGAACCGTCAGTTGACCTGAACAGCTCTCTCCTCAAGAGGTGCGTCCTAGGGAGCGTTCTCCTGCTCCTCAGCTGCCACCTTTCTATCCTGCTGTTCTAGTCCCTGGATCCTCTTTGGCTCTTCTGCTCCCTCCGATCCATATGCTGCTTTATCTACTCAGATTCGGGAGCACCACGAGCAGATTTCTGCTGAGATGACTGCACATCATCAGCAGATTTTCTTGGAGATGTCCGCGCACTATCAGAATTTGGAGAAGGATATGAGCTACATCTGTGATTCCATACGCTATTTGGAGTCATATCTTGGCGGCATTTATCTGAAGAATGAGTGGTCGGTTCCTGTTCCATCTGCTCATGCTAGGCCACTTTCTACCACCGGCCCTCTGTTTCCCGCCAGGACTCCTGCCTCTCCACCACAGCCAGCTACTGCCCAGGATTCAGAGTCTGATGAGGAGTGACCCCTTTTGATGATGTCAAAAAGGGGGAGAGATATTTTTGGGCTGTTATGTGTTCTTTATGATATTTTGGGTTGTTATTTTTGTATTTGGACATATTTTGTGTTTGATTTGGTGTTTGTGGACATGTGAACCTCTTTTATGTATGAACATGTGTTTTTACTATGGCAGTTATGTTCTCTATCTATTTGTGGCATATGTGATTGGTTGTGATTATTGTGCTTATGCTTTTATTACCTCAAATACCTATTTTGGAGGATGGAGGAATTATTGGATGGATGGAGGTAACCAAGTATGCATATACCTATAATTCTGTATTTTTGGTATGCATGGATGGTTGGCATGTGTATCAGTTTCATATCCTATATGCCTGTGTTTTGCATATGTATATCTTTTTGTGATCATTTTATATATGCATGTGTTAAGGGGGAGCTTAACTTGAAGACTCCACCAAAAATTTGTGATAACTCTATATGTTTTGTCATCATCAAAAAGGGGGAGATTGTTGGCCCAAAGGCCATTAGCCCGACGTTTTGATGATAACAAATCATATATAGTTATGTTTTAACAATTTTGTTTAAATAAGTTTCAGGTTAAAAATCATAGGTTGTTTTGACGGCTCCAACACAAGACTCACACTTTTGGAAGCCGCAAAGATTTGGATCTCAGAGCCCAGCACAATAGACGCGCTCCAGGATCAAACAAGATTGAAGACATTACAAGATTTGTATTTTAGTTAGGATTTTTAGTTCATTTTGTCAAAACCTAGATGATAGAGGTAGATTACTTTGGGATTGTCACACACACTTTTCATATTGCTTCATGCTTACAAACCAATTTTCATTACAAAATTTCTAACATAATTTTAGAAAAACAAAGTTTGGAAAAATCATTTTGGAAAAACAAGTTTTTGGAAAAACCGTTTTGTTTAGAAAAAGGATTTTTGTCAAAATATAGTTCAAGTCTTTTTGGTGTTGATCTATGATCACACCCTGATTATTACAAGTCTTAGAACTCTATTTTGTACTCTCCTATCCAAAGAATTTTTTATCAAAATTTACCATCTTCAAAAAGCCTTTGGGAAAAACAATTTTGGCCTAGTCCGGTCGACCGGACGGTCGACCGACATGCACCACTGTGCATGTGTGCACATCGGTCGACCGACCGGTCGATCGGGAGCAATTACAGTGCTCTCTGTTTTTTCCCGGTCGACCGACAGAGAGACTTACTCTCTGGTTGAGATTTCAGTCGACCGTCCCGATCGACCGGCTTCTCAACGGTCGGAAATCCGACCGTTGACGGTCGACCGACAGCAGTCAGATTTTCTGACAGACTCCAACAGCTATATTTTTCTGACTCTTTTTGTGTTGGGTTTCTCCCCAACGACTCTTTTGACCTTAGTAGGCTAGTTTTCATCCCTTATAAATAGTGGGAGTATTTTACAACAAAAGACAATAATTTTTACAAAGCAATTAAGATTTACATGTTAAAATCCAAGTTTTCAAAAGTTTAGCTTTTAGCAAAAGATTTTCCATTGAGCCAAAAATTCCAAACTCTTTAGCTTGAAGCTTTCCTCTACTTCTCTCTATTTTTTGTGCACTACACAATCCCAAAATTATCATCTCCTCATCTTGGTTGTAGGGTTGTGCAAGTGAGTCTTTGTTTGTGGTCAAGTGTTGATCACCGTTCTTCAATTTGAGAAGTTGTAGAGGCATCGGCCTCAAGCGAGCTAGTGTGCTCCGAGTTGGTGTTGCGGCACCTCGAGAGATAGGACAAGTGTGTCCTTGTATTGACGATCCGGTGGGATCACCAATAGTGAAAATCCTTCATCGTGTTGAAGGCGGGGACGTAGAGCAGTGGCTCGAACCTCAGAAAATATCTTCGTGTTTGCGATTGTCCACTTTTCTTTAAACTCTATCTCTTCTTTACTTGCTCTATTACTTGTCTAATTTCTTGCAAGTCTTTTATTGTTACTTATTGTTTAAATAGTTTTTAAATCCGCATTATTTGTCACTTAGTATAGCCATCACCTATTCACCCCCCCTCTAGGTGATTTCATCTATGTATGATGCAATATAAGTATTTTTTATCAAAAATGCTTAAGTTTTTAGGAATCCATATGAACTTATTCTTAATTCTTTTTGAAATAATATCAGCATTTCTTTTCACAAAAGAATTATATGGATTATGATTTTTTTTATAAACATGTATAGATTTTTCACTTTGATTAAGAATCCAAGACCATAATGATTATGTGACATCTTTTGATATGATAACAAATCATTTAACTTTTCTTTTCCTTGATTAAATTTAATCACATTTTAAAAATCTCTTCATACTTCATTTTGAAACTTGACATGTCTTTATCTAAAATAGAAATTCTTTCAGTTAAAGACAAAGTTTCTCTTTTCAATAAAACATTATTTTGTAATAAATTCTCATTATCCTTTTTCAATGATGATATAACTTTTTCAAAATCATCTTTTTGAGAATTTATAGAAGAAATTTGAGAAACATAACATGAATTTTCTATGATAAGTTTTTCATTTTCCTTTGACAAAGTTTTATTCTTTATCTTTTCATTCTTAAGATCATTATATAATTCATGAAATACATCTAAAAGTTCAGTATATTGTACCTCATCTTCTTCTAGAGCATTGTAACAGATGTTGGCATGTTCAGTGACTTCTTCTTCGTCAGAGGAAGAGGAATCACTATTTTCCTATGATGCTTAGTAATCTTTCTTCTCTCTGAACTTTTTGCTCTTAAATTTACCTTTGTTTTTGAGCAATAGGAAATCCTTCCTCCAATGACCTGTTTTATTACAATTAAAACATTTAAACTTACCTTACTTCAAGAACTTTCTGAATTTTCTTGAAAGTATTGCCATCTCCTTTTCATTGTTATTTGAATTGTCCGTATCTGAGGATGTATATAAGACAAGTTCTTTCTTCTTGAATTGTTATTCATCATTCTTTCTATCTTCGAGTTGCACTTCATATGCCATTAGATTACCAATAAGGTTTTCTAATGACATTGTTGAGAGATCATTCGCTTCTTCTATTGCAGTTGTTTTCTCCTCCCAATTTGATGTGAGTGCATGAAGGATCTTGCGAACTTTTTCGACTTAGGTGTATTCCTTTCCAAGGATGCTAAGGAATTTGTTATGTCAGTGAACCTTGTTATCATTCTGAAATTGTTTCGTTCTCCATCATTTTGAAGAGTTTGAACCTATGAATAAGAACAGAAATTTTAGACTCTTTAACCTTATTTGTACCTTCATATGTTACCTGTAGAATGTGCCATATTTGATTTGCAGATGTGGCTGTTGACACATAGTTGAATTCTTCTTTGGTTACGGCATAGAATAAAGATTCATCGTTTTAGCATCAAGGTTCGCATTCTCCTTTTGATCATCACTCCAAGCGCTGTAATTGGTAGTCGGTTTGGTGCGCTGCTTCTACTATATTCCATAGTTAGTTGTTGATCGATTGCAAGTAGATCTTCATTCTACATTCCAGTAGTTGTAGTTTGATCCATCGAATAGCGGTGGACGTTGTGTAGAATGTCCTTCTTTGAATTGTGATGAAGGAAATTCTATTGCCATCCTTGTATGTTGTTGACTGGGTATGCAGGGCTCTGATACCAATTGTTGGTCCCGTAATGATACTAATAGTAGGATCTAAAATAAACATCAACACTTATACAAAGATATTAACGTTAAATGTAAAGAACTTTCAAGTAAGGAAATAAATCTCAGAAAAGAAAGCAAACACAAATACAAGAGATTTATCCTGATTCGGTCCTCTTGATCTACATCCAGTCCCCAAGCCACTATTTGAGATTTTCCTTTAACCTTTGACTTTGTACACCCAAAATCAACACCTTGTATACCACTTGACAAATCCCCTTTGCCAAATGTATATAACTCTTCTTACAAACCAAGAAGACGATAACACCTTGTACAACCTCTCTTCAACCCGAAGACGCTCTTGTACAATGTCCTCTTTGAGTGATTACAAACAATCCTATAAGTCTTGAATCTGTATGTGATCGTGAACAAGGGCTCTTATAGATAGACTCTCAGAAATCTTCACTATGGAGTAAGAATTTGAGTGAAGAAATGAAAGTGAAAACAGTTTTTTGAAAAATAGATTATTTCAACAGAGTTTTTGGGCAGAAAACTATTAATATTAATTGGTGTTTTTAGCCTAGGACAACATCCCTATTTACAGCTAAAATCTATGGTCAGTTAGGGTAGTTATTAGGACAAATTTGAATATTGAAACGTTGGATAAAACACCAGAAAATAGAAATTGTCCAACAGTCAGAAACTGTCATTAGTCGACTAGGGGTTGGGGGTTAGTCGACTAGGGTAGGCAATTTAGACTGGGTTAGTCGACTAATAAAGGGGCCAAGTCGTCTAGGGCATGACTGAAATAAAAGACAAGTTTCTGAAAACTAAAACTAGTCAACCAGTGGAAGGTATAAGTCGACTATGTCATATATTAGTGGACTATAAAAGTTGTTAAGTCGACTAATAGTGCATACAGGTCAGAAATAGAGAGTTGGTATGCGTCTGAATCAACACTAAGTCGACTGTAGTTGGGAGTAAGTCGACTATAGGTGGTATTAGTCGACTAGGCATGGTTATAAGTCGACTAATAGACTAATAATGTGTTTGTGTGTTTTAAGGCTTTTAACATTCTAATAAATATTATAATGTACATCAATAGCCACTCTCTTTAGGAAGTCTTGAGCTTGTAGAACTCTTGTATAGGCTTGTGAGATAGAGCTCCAATAACATGGCTTCACAAATGTATCATCAAAATCAAGTTCCAACAATATACACATAAGAAGGATCATGCTAAAAGTGAAAATGATCTTCAATTGTCACCTATCCCGTATATTGGCGTTAGGTGGGTCCTTTATCTTTATCAATACCTGAAGATGATTAATATAATAGAGTGAGAGAAACAACTCAGTGAGTAAAATAATATATATATAACAATTATTTATATTCGTTGGAATTTCTTTTGATGATAACAAATGTAATTTGTACTATTTTTGTATATTTTTAGATATTTGTTAAAAGCCTTGATCACACACACAAAATAGTCTTATTAGTCGATTTGACCCTTCTTATAGTCAACTACTATAGTTGCTAGTCGACTTATCATAAGTCTATAGTCGACTAAGTCCTGTCCAGAAAAGATATTCACTCTCTGTTTGTTGACTGTAATCAATATTAGTCGACTACCCTATTTTATAAGTTGATTAATAGTAGTTTTCAGAGACTTGCATATCTGTATCATATATCTGTAGTCGACTTAACCCCTTGATTAGTCGACTAACTTAGTCAAAATTGCCTATACTAGTCGACTTACTCCATGTCCTAGTCGACTTAGAACAGTTCCTGACTGTTAAAGAATATCCTATAGCATTAGCATGCATTTTTTTTCATATTAGCCATATAAAGAATAAAACAAGTTCAGTTTTATCATTAACACACTTGTTAAAACATGACAGTTAAACTCTCCTTCGGTCACCTCCGGTTAAACTTGATCCCTTCCTCAGTACGTTATTCAACGTGATATTCTCCCCTTCGGTCATCTCCGGTTCAACCCGATCCCTTCCTTCAAAACGTTATTCAATATATAATTCTCCCCTTCAGACATCTCCGGTTCAACCTGGTCCCTTCCTCCAATACGTAAGAAATATAATTGTGCTTATTTATGTCACCCGGTTTATGAATGTAATTATTTATGTCATCCGATTTATGATGTGGTTATTTATATCATCTGATATATGGGTGTGGTTATTTATGACATCCGGTATATGGATGTGGCTATTTATGATGTAATACCCCGTTCCCGGAATACGTACTTAGTTGCGTATTCGGATTTTCGGTCGTATTTTTCGATTTGTTTCCTGTATTTATTCTGCATTATGAATTCCTTATATGACTGTTTTATCTTGGATTTGGATTCGTGGACTCGGAGTCAGCCCTAGTCTGAACCGAAGACCCGATCCTAGTGTATTACTCGATTTGGTCTTTCCGGTATTCTGATTTGACCGATTTCTGTTTCAAATATCATTTTCCAATATATATATTTTTTTATGATTTTCTAGATTTTTCTGGAATTAAAATGAAAGTCTTCAAAACCGGTGTCGGCCAGTTCCGTTGACCGATTCCAGGATTTTTATTTCACAATCAGCTAGGAATTTCTAGAAGGTCCTTTAGGCATTATTCCTTAGAATCATATTTCTATCTACATACTTTTTCTGAGGATTTTATGATTTTATGAAAATTCCATCAGAGTCGGTAGGTAACTGATTCCGGGATTTTTAGTTTTAAAACTATAAAGTATTTCTTAAAACGGATTTCACTATGATACTTAGTATTATATTCTTGATTTTTGATAATTATTTCGGGTCGTTCTGAGATACTTGAATTTCGGACGATTCCAGTATTTTCCCGAAAGATTTCCGCATCCGCCACTTGATCCCGGGAATCCGCCACTTTCATTATTTTCATTTTCCCTTCCAAGAAAATATCTTCTCTTTTCTAATTTCTTTTCCTTTTTCCTTTTCCTTTAATTCTCTTCCTTCCTTCCCAAGCCACACACTTTTCCAATTTTCCAAAATTCCAAATTCCATTTTTCTTCCACCAACTTCCTCATTAAATGCCCTCTTTTTCTCTCTCTTCCTTGGCCGGCCAAGTGGCCAAAAGAGGGACACTCATCCCCTCCTCCACTTTGCAAAAAGCCCCCTCTCATCTACATTAATTACACCTCCTTCACAAATCCAAAATCCTATTTAAACCTTCCCTTTTCATTTCATTTCCTTTTTTTCACTTCCCTTCATTTCTCTTCACCAAGAGCCAAACCCTAGCCACCTCCATCTCCTTCATCTCCACCACCACAACTACTCCAACCTCTTCCCTTCATCTTCCTCCTCCTTCATCTCCATGGGAAACACCACCAAGGTCATCAACTCTACCAAAACCCCACTTCTTCTTCATCATCAACTTCCATCACTACCACCATCACTCCATCATCAACCCTCCTTTTGGTAAGTAATTTTTATCACCAAGACTTAGATTATTCTTAGTATACTTAGGTTTGCTTATCATGTTCAATTATGTCTTCAATCCATGATTATTTGGTCATCAAACACAAAACCCCCAAAATCTGTTCTGTGTGCTGTTTCCAGACGATTAGTCGACTAGACCTATAGATTAGTCGACTAGAAAACCCTAGTTGAAACGTAACCTTTTCTGGAACACAGTTTTAGTCGACTTAGGTATTTATTAGTCGACTAGAAACCTCGATTAGTCGACTACTCCCTTGACCCTAGTCGACTAACCTTTCCTGAATCAGAAACCCAACTCTCTGTTACTCAGTATTAGTCGACTTGACATGACTGTTAGTCGACTTGAGATGTCTATTAGTCGACTACTCTTTCCACCTAGTCGACTAACTTTTCCTGAAACCATAACCCAACCCTCTGGAACCCAGTTTTAGCCGACTATACCAGACTGTTAGTCGACTAACCCCTTTATTAGTCGACTACTCTCCACCCTAGTCGACTAACTTTGGTTGTTTGTCTTAGTTGATTTCTTTCTTGAATATGAACCTTACCCTCTAGACTTATATCATATCTTAGTATCACTTGACTTGTCACTTGACAAACATCATCTTCCCTTCTCTCTTTCTCTCTCCTCTTCACTCTACATAATTATATCACAGGTTATGGCGCGTCCCAAGTTCAGTGGATTTCGGATCTTTCGGCACTTTGGTGATTTAGGCGAGTAGTCTCGCTCTTCGCTCTTCTCTATTTGATATCCCGTTTCGTCGGGACGATAAGTATTTCGCTTCTTATTTCTATATTCATGTATTGCACTACAATTGCTTGTATTATGGTAGCTTCATCTTGTGCTTGTACCTTGCTTATGATATGCTTGTTTCTTCATCATATACTATGCGTGGCCGACCCTTCGTGGTCGTTGTACTTTGGGTTACTTTTATGTTACCTTGCCATACCATTACCTCAGACTAGTCAGTTGCATGCTTTTATTTAACACATGTATATCACCTGACCATCTAGTGTGTTATCACCTGACCACCTGCCATGCTACTATTTGACAAGACCCTTTAGTTATGCTATGACTTGCCCTGACTATTATTGATCTCTTGCCATGACTTAACCTGACTATTATCAATCCTTTGATATGCTTGGTTGTTTACTAAATATCACCACCCTGTCATGCTATCACTTGACACCCAGCATGATATACTTGACTTGTGATTATCGCCTTTACGGGAACCTTACCTTATTATCCTGTATCATGATCAGTGACTTGTATTCCTGCTTTATATGCAGTGACCTGACTATATAGTACTTATGTACTCCTGATTTCCTGATCATGTCCATTTCCTGTTATTCCCGTAAAGTGATAATTAAACTAATGAATCCTAAAAAGGACCAACTTGTATTGGGTCGGGGGAAACATGCGGATATCAATATGTGTTCGTGTTTACAGTACCTTTTAGGAATGTTGTGCAACTACATGTTCCGGTCTGACCTGTGGGCCTCCAGGGGACCGAGGGGAGAGCTGGCTCCCTTATTCCTGGCTTCATCATGTTAAGGGCATACATAAGTCCCTCCTGTTTAGCCTTGCGGCTGGCTTCCGTTTCCATGCAACGGAACAATCCTGGACCGTGGTCCCGGGCATGCACGGGACCCACTGTAAACATAGTTCGTTGATACCCCCGCTAGTTTCCAATAACAAACCTTGCTTTACTCGGATATGGATCTATGTGCGTTGGGACGCTAGTTCACATAGCTAGATATCAGGGTAAGACGAGTAATAATAAAATGTCATAATAATCGGCTCTTTAAGTTGTAAGTAGAGGTATGTGGAATGGGACGCATACTAAAGCCTGCAACTTAAACGGCTATGAATCTGTGATGTGCCTTACCATATTTGTTGTATTGGTTTTATTCGGATTTCCTGTTTTATGATTATTATGCCATACCTGTTCATGCCTGCTCTAACCTATCTGCCTCCTGAGTATTTCCTACTTGATATCATTTCTTATATACTTCATTTGTGTTCTAACCCTCCTGTCTTCTGTACTTGACACTTGTGCTCCTCCTGGCTCGCCACCTGGCTTTGTATCATACTCGCCTGGGGAGTTTCACTGACTCCCCTGGATTCTCATGTCCAGGTTTCGGAGCTTGGAGCGTATGGGTTTCCCGTTACTGATCAGAGTGGCGCAGCGGTAGCGTGGATCTCCAGCCGACCGCCCAGAGCCACATTCTTCTAGGCCCCCTATGAGTCTCTCGAGTTTTCCATTTTAAACTCGTGAGTAACTTTTATACTGTTTATACTTGTACCTTTCCTTGTATTCCCGCTGTTCATATATGTATACCTTTTGTACTCTCGCATTTGCGCATCAGTGATATAATATTATTGTAATATTGGATCACTTCTGGTGATAACTTTGTAATTGTATATATGTGTTGGAATGTATAATGCACCATTTGCTTCCGTACTCTGATTCTTGTCTGTACTGATGCTTAGCGTATATACGGGAGGGTAGTTCTGACCTACGTATATACGTCGCAGTGACGTCCCCGTATTCGTGGGATCGGGGCGTTACAGGATGGTATCAGAGCCTAGGCTCTAACTTCCTCAGTACGTCCAGAAGGCAAATTAATGGTAATGAAATTTGCAACTGGAATACATGAGTCTTGGTTATACATTCCAACTACAAGTGCAGAGTTATCTATTTCTTGACTATCTTTCCTTTGATTCCTAAATCCTTTCCATATCCCTTCCCTGTTTTGGTTTTATGAAGCCTTTATACTATCTTAAGATATGACTAGACTAGAGAGGTAGTGGCTGGTTCTGAATGAAGCTATTATGTGATCTCTTCGGCCAACTCTATGAAGCTTGGTATTCTCCAGATCGATCTTGATCTGGCTATCTTTCAGAAGACAGCAGTCGGAATTCTCTACGGATATTCTACATTCTCTACTATATCGTTCAGAGTGATTGATGCCTGGTATTCGGGATTCTTAATTATCGGCCTTCTTTATTATGCTCAGGACTATCAGGGTTTTCTTTATCTTCAGTATTCTGGCTCATTTATTGCACAGCCACGACATCAGCAGTATTATTCAGCATTATTCGAAGATTTATACAGCCGGAAATGCGGAGGATGATTATTGTTCAGTCGACTTGAGAGCCCTACCTCTAGTGCTTCATATCTTAATCGGTATAAATTCCACCCTTGTTCCCTTTGTGTTCAATTTACCCCTTATCGAAATTGCGAGGACGCAATTTTTTGTAAGGTGGATGGATTGTAATACCCCGTTCCCGAATACGTACTTAGTTGCGTATTTGGATTTTCGGTCGTATTTTTTCGATTTGTTTCCTGTATTTATTCTGCATTATGAATTCCTTATATGACTGTTTTATCTTGGATTTGGATTCGTGGACTCGGAGTCAGCCCTAGTCTGAACCGAAGACCCGATCCTAGTGTATTACTCGATTTGGTCTTTCCGGTATTCTGATTTGACCGATTTCTGTTTCAAATATCATTTTCCAATATTATATATTTTCTATGATTTTCTAGATTTTTCTGGAATTAAAATGAAAGTCTTCAAAACCGGTGTCGGCCAGTTCCGTTGACCGATTCCAGGATTTTTATTTCACAATCAGCTAGGAATTTCTAGAAGGTCCTTTAGGCATTATTCCTTAGAATCATATTTTCTATCTACATACTTTTTTTGAGGATTTTATGATTTTATGAAAATTCCATCGGAGTCGGTAGGTAACTGATTCCGGGATTTTTAGTTTTAAAACTATAAAGTATTTCTTAAAACGGATTTCACTATGATACTTAGTATTATATTCTTGATTTTTGATAATTATTTCGGGTCGTTCTGAGATACTTGAATTTCGGACGATTCCGGTATTTTCCCGAAAGATTTCCGCATCCGCCACTTGATCCCGGGAATCCGCCACTTTCATTATTTTCATTTTCCCTTTCAAGAAAATATCTTCTCTTTTCTAATTTCTTTTCCTTTTCCTTTTCCTTTAATTCTCTTCCTTCCTTCCCAAGCCACACACTTTTCCAATTTTCCAAAATTCCAAATTCCATTTTTCTTCCACCAACTTCCTCATTAAATGCCCTCTTTTCTCTCTCTTCCTTGGCCGGCCAAGTGGCCAAAGAGGGACACTCATCCCCTCCTCCACTTTGCAAAAAGCCCCCTCTCATCTACATTAATTACACCTCCTTCACAAATCCAAAATCCTATTTAAACCTTCCCTTTTCATTTCATTTCCTTTTTTTCACTTCCCTTCATTTCTCTTCACCAAGAGCCAAACCCTATCCACCTCCATCTCCTTCATCTCCACCACCACAACTACTCCAACCTCTTCCCTTCATCTTCCTCCTCCTTCATCTCCATGGGAAACACCACCAAGGTCATCAACTCTACCAAAACCCCAACTTCTTCTTCATCATCAACTTCCATCACTACCACCATCACTCCATCATCAACCCTCCTTTTGGTAAGTAATTTTTATCACCAAGACTTAGATTATTCTTAGTATACTTAGGTTTGCTTATCATGTTCAATTATGTCTTCAATCCATGATTATTTGGTCATCAAACACAAAACCCCCAAAATCTGTTCTGTGTGCTGTTTCCAGACGATTAGTCGACTAGACCTATAGATTAGTCGACTAGAAAACCCTAGTTGAAACGTAACCTTTTCTGGAACACAGTTTTAGTCGACTTAGGTTATTTATTAGTCGACTAGAAACCTCGATTAGTCGACTACTCCCTTGACCCTAGTCGACTAACCTTTCCTGAATCAGAAACCCAACTCTCTGTTACTCAGTATTAGTCGACTTGACATGACTGTTAGTCGACTTGAGATGTCTATTAGTCGACTACTCTTTCCACCTAGTCGACTAACTTTTCCTGAAACCATAACCCAACCCTCTGGAACCCAGTTTTAGCCGACTATACCAGACTGTTAGTCGACTAACCCCTTTATTAGTCGACTACTCTCCCACCCTAGTCGACTAACTTTGGCTGTTTGTCTTAGTTGATTTCTTTCTTGAATATGAACCTTACCTCTAGACTTATATCATATCTTAGTATCACTTGACTTGTCACTTGACAAACATCATCTTCCCTTCTCTCTTTCTCTCTCCTCTTCACTCTACATAATTATATCACAGGTTATGGCGCGTCCCAAGTTCAGTGGATTTCGGATCTTTCGGCACTTTGGTGATTTAGGCGAGTAGTCTCGCTCTTCGCTCTTCTCTATTTGATATCCCGTTTCGTCGGGACGATAAGTATTTCGCTTCTTATTTTCATATTCATGTATTGCACTACAATTGCTTGTATTATGGTAGCTTCATCTTGTGCTTGTACCTTGCTTATGATATGCTTGTTTCTTCATCATATACTATGCGTGGCCGACCCTTCGTGGTCGTTGTACTTTGGGTTACTTTTATGTTACCTTGCCATACCATTACCTCAGACTAGTCAGTTGCATGCTTTTATTTAACACATGTATATCACCTGACCATCTAGTGTGTTATCACCTGACCACCTGCCATGCTACTATTTGACAAGACCCTTTAGTTATGCTATGACTTGCCCTGACTATTATTGATCTCTTGCCATGACTTAACCCGACTATTATCAATCCTTTGATATGCTTGGTTGTTTACTAAATATCACCACCCTGTCATGCTATCACTTGACACCCAGCATGATATACTTGACTTGTGATTATCGCCTTTACGGGAACCTTACCTTATTATCCTGTATCATGATCAGTGACTTGTATTCCTGCTTTATATGCAGTGACCTGACTATATAGTACTTATGTACTCCTGATTTCCAGATCATGTCCATTTCCTGTTATTCCCGTAAAGTGATAATTAAACTAATGAATCCTAAAAAGGACCAACTTGTATTGGGTCAGGGGAAACATGCGGATATCAATATGTGTTCGTGTTTACAGTGGCTTTTAGGAATGTTGTGCAACTACATGTTCCAGTCTGACCTGTGGGCCTCCAGGGGACCGAGGGGAGAGCTGGCTCCCTTATTCCTGGCTTCATCATGTTAAGGGCATACATAAGTCCCTCCTGTTTAGCCTTGCGGCTGGCTTCCGTTTCCATGCAACGGAACAATCCTGGACCGTGGTCCCGGGCATGCACGGGACCCACTGTAAACATAGTTCGTTGATACCCCCGCTAGTTTCCAATAACAAACCTTGCTTTACTCGGATATGGATCTATGTGCGTTGGGACGCTAGTTCACATAGCTAGATATCAGGGTAAGACGAGTAATAATAAAATGTCATAATAATCGGCTCTTTAAGTTGTAAGTAGAGGTATGTGGAATGGGACGCATACTAAAGCCTGCAACTTAAACGGCTATGAATCTGTGATGTGCCTTACCATATTTGTTGTATTGATTTTATTCGGATTTCCTGTTTTATGATTATTATGCCATACCTGTTCATGCCTGCTCTAACCTATCTGCCTCCTGAGTATTTCCTACTTGATATCATTTCTTATATACTTCATTTGTGTTCTAACCCTCCTGTCTTCTGTACTTGACACTTGTGCTCCTCCTGGCTCGCCACCTGGCTTTGTATCATACTCGCCTGGGGAGTTTCACTGACTCCCCTGGATTCTCATGTCCAGGTTTCGGAGCTTGGAGCGTATGGGTTTCCCGTTACTGATCAGAGTGGCGCAGCGGTAGCGTGGATCTCCAGCCGACCGCCCCAGAGCCACATTCTTCTAGGCCCCCTATGAGTCTCTCGAGTTTTCCATTTTTAAACTCGTGAGTAACTTTTATACTGTTATACTTGTACCTTTCCTTGTATTCCCGCTGTTCATATATGTATACCTTTTGTACTCTCGCATTTGCGCATCAGTGATATAATATTATTGTAATATTGGATCACTTCTGGTGATAACTTTGTAATTGTATATATGTGTTGGAATGTATAATGCACCATTTGCTTCCGTACTCTGATTCTTGTCTGTACTGATGCTTAGCGTATATACGGGAGGGTAGTTCTGACCTACGTATATACGTCGCAGTGACGTCCCCGTATTCGTGGGATCGGGGCGTTACAGGATGGTATCAGAGCCTAGGCTCTAACTTCCTCAGTACGTCCAGAAGGCAAATTAATGTAATGAAATTTGCAACTGGAATACATGAGTCTTGTTATACATTCCAACTACAAGTGCAGAGTTATCTATTTCTTGACTATCTTTCCTTTGATTCCTAAATCCTTTCCATATCCCTTCCCTGTTTTGGTTTTATGAAGCCTTTATACTATCTTAAGATATGACTAGACTAGAGAGGTAGTGGCTGGTTCTGAATGAAGCTATTATGTGATCTCTTCGGCCAACTCTATGAAGCTTGGTATTCTCCAGATCGATCTTGATCTGGCTATCTTTCAGAAGACAGCAGTCGGAATTCTCTACGGATATTCTACATTCTCTACTATATCGTTTAGAGTGATTGATGCCTGGTATTCGGGATTCTTAATTATCGGCCTTCTTTATTATGCTCAGGACTATCAGGGTTTTCTTTATCTTCAGTATTCTGGCTCATTTATTGCACAGCCACGACATCAGCAGTATTATTCAGCATTATTCGAAGATTTATACAGCCGGAAATGCGGAGGATTATTATTGTTCAGTCGACTTGAGAGCCCTACCTCTAGTGCTTCATATCTTAATCGGTATAAAATTTTTTTCTACCCAACAAAAAAAAAAAAAAAAAAAAAAAAAACCAAACAATTTTGTTATTGTTCAAATTATAAACATTTCAGACAATCAGGACAATCTGATTGTTTCTTTTTCTTTTCTGCTTTTGTTTTCCCTTCTCTTCTTGGAACCGCACACCAAGACTAGCCGGAGGATTGTTTTCAACTGTGAGGTTCTCTCTTTTCTTTTCAAATTTTCTAAATATAGTAGTGTCCCCGCATGCATACAGAATAAAAATAAATAAATAAAAATAGTAAACTTATTTGTTAGGCATATATGATTGAAAAAGAATTCCAAATATGAATTTTTTTTACTAGTCTCGCTATAGTATAATAGTAAAATCTCTTTACAGGAGGGGGTTTCTTTTAAGAGATTTCAAATACAATAGATATAACTTTGAAGAAGCGAGTTCCATTTTAGCACTGGTCTCAATGGTAAGGTGTAAGTGGAGAACAACATTAGTTAGCACTAGTGGTCTATTGTATGCTCATCATTTGTAATGATTGATTAATTTGGTTGGGTCTCTTTAGGACCATGCACCACGGTAGTGTCCAAAAGTGAGCAATATGGATTCTTGCCCCTCTTGGTTCTCAAGCCCTAAATGTGGATTTCAATCTATCCGAGAGGAATCTTTTCGGTTCACCGTTTTTCTTTAAAAAAATAAAAATAGTTGTAGGGAAACTGGACCCCTAACCATAACTCAAATGTCAAGTTTGCAGGTTAGGGTTGTAAACGGGCCGGAGTTGGATCGGATTTATGTAAGATCCGAAACCAAATCCGATAAGAGGACATTTTGCTGAACTGAATCTAGCTCCGAATCTAATTGGTATGTCTGATCCGAACCTGAAATAAATTTCAGATTTTGATTTTGATTTGGTTTTCTCTTTATCCTGTATATGTATCTATGTCAATCCAATTTAGGTCTCATATTCTAAATCCGAATTCGACCCAATTCAGATTTTAGTTTAATATTGGGTAATTTTATTGGCATCCTGCTTTTTAATTAGAGCATCCAATTACTATCAATATCCACAGCAATTGTGCAGGGCATCTAAAATCGTTGGATGCCCTGAACAGTTCCCAGAATAACAACACTAATCTCATCGTCACCCAAAAAAAAAGCAAAAATGAAAATAATACAAACACTAATTTTAGCCATCTATCATAGTCATCAATTCCCGCCTCCTCCCCGACAACCCGACACTTCGCTCCTTTGCTGGCTCCTCTCTCATTATCATCACCTCTGGCCTCATCGTTGACAACCCTGTCCCTAATCTGTGTCCTTTGCTTCTTCACCAACTCCGACAAACTCTCAATCAGCTTCGAAATCCTTCTTCTCCTCAAGCTCGGCTGCGAGAAACGGGAGATTCGAATCTCTCTCATCCAAAATCTAAAGTTTCAAATAAAAAACTCTCTCTCGTCCCAATGATCTAAATCTATTCTGGACATTGATCTCAGCCTCCCCAATAAAAGAACTTTCATTATAAACCAAAATCTTTGGTAAAATATAAGGTTCTTTAAAAGTGAAATTAAAGGGAAATCTTGTTTGAAGGGAGAATTAGGTCAAAATTGAGAGTTTATCTTTCAAATCTCAGTTGGATTGTGATCATAAGAATGATTGGCATCCCAATCCGTGCATAAATAGAGCGAGATCTTTATATTATAGAGAGGGATTAAAAATTCCTTTTTTTCTTTTTCTTTCTCTTTCTTTTTGAAGATTTCTGGAGCTGCAAAAAAAAGGATTTGGTAAATTTCGCAAAAGAGAGAGAGAAGAGGGATTCTCTTTCTAGAGTTTTTCTTCGGTACCCTTGCATGGCTCAGATTCAGTCTGGTCCCAATATCGGAATCTTCCCCAAACTTGATGGAATCGAACCTTAAAGCAAATTCTTGTTGAGATCCAAGAACTAAAATCTTGAACATGAGCCGATCTCCCCTTGAAAATTGTATTAATGTTCATTTTTTTTCCGTCCTCGTTGGTAATATGTGTGTGTGTAGAGAGAGAGAGAGAGAGAGAGAGAGATTGTATCGTGGATGCCCTGCTTAATACAGTGGATGGCAATAAAATTACCCTTAATATTCTAAGTATGATTCCAACAAACTCTTTTTCAGGTTTTAATGTTTCTATATCTGAATCTGACACAAATACAATTTGAGTTCAAATTTTCAGACTAAAATTCTTATTTTCTTCTAAAAACTGGATCGTCAGATTTTGATCACCATTTACACCCCTAATATGAATCGCTTTTGGGTTCAGATCCAATTACATGCATTCACATTCGGATTCAGATTCGCCACCTATATAGATCCTATCCGAATCTAAATACCCACAAGTTTTGTTTTATATAGTAGCTTTCAAACTTAATTTTGCATGGATCTGACAATTAACGAATTGGCATTGAAACACAAGATCACTGTATATAACATCAGGTTGGTTGACTAGTCCAACATCGAGCCCTGTTGCAGCTCGTTCTGTATATTTAATGAAGCAGAAGCAGCTTCTTCTACTGTGTGGTTGTTGTCCATTCCGTTGCTTGAAGAATGTTCGGACGCGTTTCTATTATTCTTCAAGAACACGGGACATTTGCTTAGAAAAAGAGCATCATGTATCCGTCACTGCCTGCTGCAACTCGTTCTGAATGTTCACGAGACGAAGACCTTTGCCAAATTTTCAAAGAAGCAGATGAGGTTTCTTTTCTCTGCTGTTGTTGTCATGTGTTGTTCTGTTGCTTGAAGAACCTTCGCACGCGTCTCTGTCATGTCCCCAAGAACGCGGGGCCTTTGCTTGGAAAAAAAAAAAAACATAACGCCATCATCGTCACCTTCACCTTTGGGTTTCATCACCTGTTTCCTTTGTCTCTGTCATCCAGAAGCTGTCGTTGACTCAAAGATATTTATATTTGAAAGGAAAGAAGAGGATTGTTTTGCCTTTAGTTTTCAAAAATTTAAAGACCTTTTTCTTCTCATGATTTGGGTCATAATTAATGTGGTGTCCAAAATGAGGTAAGCTTTTTGGTGGAAAAAGGTTGATGAGATCTGGTGCTTGTTTAATTAGTAAACTTAAGATGTTTTCTAGATTTATTTAAAAAAGGTAGAATTTTGGAATTAATATAAGTTTGTTTCTGAAAGATTGCCTTGAATTCGAGCCTTGGTGGCTTTCTTACCCCTGCCAGTTCTTTCAAGCACTCAAAGAGCAATTAAGTAGGTATAAAAGATATTGAATGTTAGTGATATGAATAAGAAGTAAATTAGATATTTTTTTATAAAATTTCAAGTACTCGTTCAATATTTTTTACAAAAGTTAAACGAACTTTTGAACTGATGCCTCGGTTCCTGAAAACTTAATACTCGTTCAATATTTTTCATGAAATTTAAGTTGACAAATGGCCTGTATCAACAAAAATTCTATAAAATATTAAGCTAAGTATGCCTTTAGTTCCTTATAATTTGTGAATGTTCTGTATTTCTCGCAATACAATTATAAACGCTGCCTTCTAATTTTACGTTCTAATCAATTAATGTGGGAGACAAAAGAAGCACAATTGTATCTACGATCCTATGCTGTTGCACGCGAAATTTGTCAGAGAGAGAGTCATGACATTACTCTCTCTAAGTAACTGTAGTGGTCAGATTTTAACCTTTGTCAAGATCATGACTCGTATCCGAATACTTGGAGGCTCAACTTCTCTGCAGCACCCAGCTCACTTACAAGCCTGACATGAGCCTAAAAAGAAAGCCACGAGCCTCACCCGAGCCCACATCCGATCAGACATCATTCAAGCAGAGCTGTACAACTCTCCTGGATGCCAGCTATCAGTACAGAAATCCTTTCTGGAGCCCACCCAAGGCCCCCACATGAAAACCTTCTGGAGCTCGCTACTCCCGCACTACTTACAGATGGATAGCATGATCCTCGTGATTCACGGATCCTACTAGGCTGCCAGATCATTCCCATGTTCTAAACATTGTAAGGCTCTGATATCAATGCGGACAGTTATGAATAGCAGCAGATATTTCTGCATGGCGATCCTAAAATCAAGCGGAGCGATGTGGGCGGTGACAAGGAGATTATACCATGTGAATCATGCAGTTATGAGGCTCCGGGATATTCTCACCCACGAGAACAGCTCAGGCGGGTATAAATACATCTTTTCTATCGAGAAAGGTAATTCACTTCTGATTACCAAAAATCTGAGGGGTGGACAACTGATTACCTAAAACTCTAATGGTTCAGACCTAACTCTAAAAATCTCTAGAACTTGTAATCGCAACAGCACTCTGCAGAATTCATTATAATTCCCAGACATCATAGTGAATTCTCTCTCTCCCGTGATATTTCCCTTTCGGGTTTTTCGCGTAATTTCTTGTTGTCTGCGATCGCATACATCTGTCCGTTCACTTACAAACTCACTTACAACTCGTGGTGTAGAGAAATTTCCCGAGAATTTATCTCCACACTAATTAAGCGGGTGTCCTAAAAAGCCTAAATTTTCTCCTTAGCAAAATAAAAATAGAGGAAAAAGAAAAATAAAATTAGCCCCCGCACTTTAATCTTGCATTGGATCTTATCAAGCTTGACCCAAATCCAGTCCAGTTGTCACTGGCTTTATAATTCGCTGATGCTTATTGTATTCTCGGCCCAAGTTGTAGACGCCTCCAATATAAGCCCAGCCCAAATTTGTTGTCATCAAAGTGGCATTTTCGCAATTGTAGGCTTTCCACCGTGCAACTTCGTCATTATCCTTCTCTCTGCCTCGCGGGCGGCGGTAGATCCCAGGCGCATGTGCACCCGAACTGCTCTGACGTCCAGTGGGCCCCACTCGTCAGGCTTCCCATCCACAGCGAGACGAGAAACTATTGCACGCACCCAGTTTCGGAAACCCACGCGTGTCACCAGCTCGCTGGGTTTGGGCCCCACTCTCGTTTGGCGAATCGGGAACCCAGTAGTTTTAGTTACACTCGCACACGTGCGGCGATATCCGTGGGTCCCACAGCCCGTGAGGGGGGAAGGTGCGGGTCCCACACGCTATTTCACGTCCTTCCCCCCGTTTCTCTCGCTGTTTCGCCGCGTTCCCCCGCGAGAAGCGCGTTGTCGTGCCGGACGCGGGCTCCTGTCTGCCATAGCGGCGCGGAGTTGTGCTGGGCCCCGCCCCAAATTTTGTCTCTTACTCCTCTCACGTTCCTCAATTATCTCGCCACGTGGACCCGCGGCGGTGGTTGATTAATAATCGAGAAAAGTATTTACATAAAAAATCAAATATTACGGGTACAAACAAACAGCCAATGAAGTAATCCTATTTATTTATTCATAAATCAAAATTTATTTAATTTATTCAATTATAATATATTTACATGAACGTTGACTTCAGAAGAGTACATCTCTATTTATTTTTTTATTTGTATTTATTTATTTGACTAGTTATTTACTTATTTCGAGCAAAATGAAATGACTTACAAATCTTTGACTTAATTAATTTCTCTGTTTAGCATCGTGGACCATTAGATATCCACACTTTCTTTCTAAAAGAAAATATTTAATTTTTATAGACTAAATTATAATATTTTATTGTTTGTATATTAATTTGTTATTTATCAGTCATCAGCTAGGTAGGAATTATAACACTTATCTTGAAATTTAGTTTTTCTACTATATTTATTCCCCACACACACACACAAAACCACTAATTATAATATAGAGAAACAAATTTTATAAGATTTAGATAGTTTGACCTGACAATTTTTATGTTGTTTCATCTAATTTTGTCCCTTGTCAATTTATATCCTTTTTCAAAACCTAACTACTAATTTACACTGAAAAAAAAAATGTAGCCCAATAACCATAACTAAAATTCAAGATGTGCTTGAACATTAAGATTCCTAGTAACAAAATATCAAGATTGTATGACAACATCTCAATTTTTAATAATGTGGAGTAGTTTGCTTTAATTGCAAGCAAAATTCAAATCCAAGTTAGCAGTCAATACTCAATAGTAATACTAAATACTGAGTAACATAACAAGGGACAAACAATTAAAAATTGATGATTTTGTTGAAAAGGACTTTGTACGTTTCCCTCCCCCTTGCACGTGTGTACTCGCCCTATGCACGTGTGTACCCCCACACGCTGTCCAAAGCCCGCTGGAGCCCAGTGGCACTCCCGTCATTAAGTCCCAACTCCGTGGGCGCTTTTTAAAACTTACACATCTATCTATTTGGGTCGCAAGCTCGGGATCTCAGTCTCGAGACTCTCTCTCATTTCTTTTTCTTCTGTGAACAAATTCGGCCAATCGATCTCCCAATTGCTGCTCCCTCAATCAATCACAAACTTTTTTTTTCCTCCCCCAGTTGAATCTCTTCTTCTCTCTATTTTCTACTGCTTATTTTGATTTTGAGAGAGAGAATTAGAGCTAGAAGACGAGAGAGAGATGGCGTCGGGGAACAGGACACCGACGTGGAAGGAGAGGGAGAACAACCGGCGGAGGGAGCGGCGGCGGAGGGCGATCGCCGCTAAGATATTCGCTGGTCTGAGGACCTACGGTAACTTTAACCTCCCCAAGCACTGCGACAACAACGAGGTCCTCAAGGCCCTCGCCGCCGAGGCCGGCTGGACCGTCGAGCCCGACGGCACCACCTACCGGAAGGTGACCACACCACTCTCCCCCATTTTATTTTTATTTTATTTCAACTGAAAAGACGCCGGGTTGCTAACGTGCGCCGTCCGCGCGCGCGCACAGTACCCGGCGGTTCCGTAACGTGCGCCGAGTCTGGGGGCAAAATTCTGTTTTGCTTTGCAATTGATGGAGTTTGCTGATGGATTTTCTTTCTTTCTTTTTTTTTAAATCAGTCAAGTTGGAGAATATAATTTGATAAATAACTCGGGGGTTTTGATCGAATCATGGGGGTGATGGGGTTGTTATAGTTTGTTTAATTGTAGTCAATGCGTTAGTGAGAATGAAGCTTCACGGTGATTGATGGGGTAAAAGATTATGATTTTATAAGGACTATAACCATGACCAAGCTTTGTGAGATTGTTACAATGGTAAACTAGTAAAATTTTGGTGGGGGCCTGGTTGCAAAAGCTCGTGAAGGGAAATCAAGTAATAGAGCCCCATCACCCATTGAATTTTTATAGTTCTAAAATACACTGATTTGATCACTATTTGTAGATTTGATTCCATGTTATTATACCAACATTTTGGTCATTTCTTCAACTTGCTAACCAGTATTGAGACCCTTACAATCTGCTCTTGTGATCTATTGTGCCCTCTCCAATTGTCTCGCATTGTCGATCATTGCAATGCGAGATATGTTGGATAGTTGGTCATAAAACTTTATTTACCTTCATTTTCAACAAACTTGAGGCACAAGAGAAGTGTTTATCGAACATTGATATTTTCATGACTGATTCCACCAGAGAAAATTAGAAGAGCTGTGATAACTTACCATTATGCCTGCATTGTCGCAGGGATGCAAGCCAGCAGAGTGCATGGATGCAACAGCAGGGGTTCAGCTCTGCCAAGTCCGTTTTCTTCGTATCAGCCGAGCCCATATGCATCGTATAATCCGAGCCCGGTATCGTCCTCTTGCCCAAGCCCTGCTCGTTCACCTTATGTGACCGGTGCCTCTGAGACCGGTGATGGGAACAACGACAATGCCCTACTCCCATGGCTCAAGAGGCTTTCTTCCTCTGCTGCCAATCTCTACATGCAAGGGGGTGGATCTGTAAGTGCTCCTCTGACTCCTCTGTTGAGTTCTCCAACCCCCCGATCACCACGCCGCCTCAAGGTCGACCAGGAAGCTGCCCGGTCTTTCATTCAATCATCGACTCCGCCCTCTCCTGGCCACCAGGTCTTTCCATCTGATTCTAGTTGGCTTGCTGGGATTTGCATCCCAACTGGGAGCAGCCCCGCGTCGCCCACGTTTAGCCTTGTGTCCCCAAGCCCATTCAA